>JXTB01000361.1:353972-458143 GCA_002914805.1 Parasponia andersonii
GACTTATGACTTTCTCAATCTAGTAAATTTGAATACTAGTTTTACTGTTTTTTTTTTTTTTTTCTTTTGGCTTTTTTCCCTCCCATATAACTAGCAAATGATCTTACTAGTTCGCTTTTACACAGCTATTTTTGAACCAAACCTTGAAAGCAAAACGAATCTAAAGATTCAAAACCCCTTTTCCATCCCGAATATGGGGCCACCAATAATGTAAAAAGAATTTAAGATCAAGAATCGTCCTCCTAATTGGGCAGATTCTAGATTTCTCTCAGTATCTAAACATATCAATATACTTCAGGCAAAAAAAAAAAAAAAAATACCAATATACTTCCATTCAGGTGTCCCACATACATCAAAAATGGTTCCCATTTTCCCCTTTCTACCGAAAGAGAGATAAAAACACCTCAATTTTGTCTATTTTCTTTTATTTTGATTTTGGAGATTTTTCTTTTTTCTTTTTTCATCACCCACTGGCCACTTCTACTTTCAACCTGTTTCAAAATATACTTGAGCTTGAGCATCTTTCAAGTGAGTAAATAATAGGAAAAAACAAGAAAGATGGTGCCAAGCAGAGGCTGAGGGAAGGGAGGGCAAGACTGGCGAGCGGGGGCATCAATTATTTTTTTACTTTTTAGTTTTATATATAAAATAATTTTAATTTCTACTTTGTTTCAGTAAAAATATTTTTTTACAATGAAGCTCTCACTATTAATTCATATTTATTCTGCTCGAAATTCACTTATTCAATTTTTATATGTAATCTAAATTTTCTTTTCGTCACGAGAATAGAAAATTAGAGACAACTCCTTTATGAAAATAATAATTAAAGAAAATAGTTAGATTTTTAGAGAAATTTTTTATAATGTATTCTATAATATACTTTATTTTCATTTGGTTCAATATTATTGTAAAATTTTTGGTACTTTTTGTTTTATTATTTCATTTTGAAAATTATCTTACGTCCCCATTACAATTAAATCCTAGCTCCGCCGCTAGTGCCAAGGCCATAGATGAAGATTTGTACTTATACACTATCATTAGCCTTAGCTTATTCCTAATTGTAACAAGACATTCATAGCTTATTCCTAATTGTAACAAGACATTCATGGTATCTCATATGAAGTTAATTTTGTATGGTGTTCTTATTTACACATTTTTAGTAATTTTGTTCATACATAAATTAGATGTATCAAAGGTGTTGAATAGTTTAAACCATGAAACACTATATCAAGATTTTTAAAGTACTAAAGAGCATTGAAAAAACTAGGCATCGGCTCTAATGAGTAGTGATCATGAAAAGAAAAGTCAAAACTTTAAATGGAATACTTAGAATTGATTAAGACAATGGATCATCATAATTGGCTCATAAAGTTCCAATTATTCACTTCTAGCTGGCTTCATTGTAGAGTTATAAAATCATAGATGGCAATGGTACCTTGAAATATGTGGCTGAAAGCCTTGGATCAATTTCTCCAATACCTCCTCTAGCAATAAATTAATGCCACACTGAAATCTCCCAAATCCTGGGTCTCGTTTATTTAAGGCGTGAAGAGTTTAATAAGTATAAAGCATTAGTAACAGCGCAAAAAAAAAAAAAAAAAAGAAGATAGGGCATGAAAGAAATTGGTCACAAAAATTCTCGTGCTAAGAGAAAAGAGATTAAAGGATACCGATTTTGTAAAACGATGGACGAGAAGAGAAAAACAAAAATGACAAAGCCCTGATGATCGACAATATATTGACAAACAACAACAAAATCCAGACTTGATAGTATACTTTTTATATCACAAACCAAAATCCAGGACAATATTTGTCACACCACAAGACAAAAGATATAGCAACCACCACATGCCAATAAGGATAAACCTCATAGATATGAAAAACTTCGAATTCAATCGTTATTAAAAATTCAAATAGATCTATTATCACCCAAAATATCCTATTATAACGAAACACCAAATAATCTAAACCATCAATAACAATTTGCTAAATCCATAATAACAAAAAAATTAAAACCATAACAATAATCCAATGTACCTCAAATAACCAACAATGTCTCAAAATGGAAACTAAACAATACAGTAACTCTAAATAGTAAAATTTGAGTTCTCAAACGATCTCTCTCCTTTAAATATGAGTTCCACTTATTGACTATTCTCCAAATCTGAAAAAGATTAACAAATAAAAAAAGTGAGCTCGACAACTCCATAAGTAACCAATAACCTCTACTAGTTGGATCAAGCATATATAATTTGAGATGTTTAGTAAGTATTTTACAAAATAACTCTAATTTCGAAATTAATATTTTTTTTAAAGAGAAAAAGAAA
Organism: Parasponia andersonii; assembly: GCA_002914805.1. NCBI lineage: Eukaryota > Viridiplantae > Streptophyta > Magnoliopsida > Rosales > Cannabaceae > Trema > Trema andersonii. Next base: position 356,300 of record JXTB01000361.1, read on the forward strand.
CTAACTAAAAATTAATTTAACAAAGTAGAAGGTTTCAAAATTCATTATATCAAACTTGTTTAATAATTGATATCATTTTTAAATTCTACTCTACAGTTTTAGCTACTATGGCCACACTTAACCCCTGTGACTAGGTCCGAATCTGCACAAATAACTCCTATAGCCGAATCCGAATCTATTACAGATTACCCCTATAGTCGGATACGAATCACGAATCTACTACATTTAACCCTGCAATTAGATCAGTATTGTCCATATATAACCCCTGTAGATTGAGTCCATATGCATAGTCACTGAAGAACGTTTCAATATATTCAATTATAAAATAATTAACAAATACTTTTTATATTTATCAATAAGGTAACAACATTTAAATCATTTAACAGTAGTAACAAACATAAGCTTGATTCATATTTTATTTAAAAGATAGTTATCTCTTATCAAACTAATTTTTATTTATTAACAAATTGCTTGAAAATAAGTTTAAGATTTACAAACATAATTTTCTTTAAAAGAAAGCAAAAGAGACATTAACTTAAGTAAAACAAAATTCACTAGCAAAAATGAAAGGTTACTTACCTGTTCACTAGTCTAACTAATCCAACTACAAATTGCTAGCTACCATAAGAACCTATAATTATAAAAGAATTATACATGATCATTAAATACTTAGATACATTAAATCATACTTAACACAATGTCTAATCCTCTGCCCATGCACACTTGATACATTCGCTATATTACCTTGTATAACCTCAATATCAAAAACTTATAACAATTCTAAATTAATTATAAAAATTTGTAATTATAAAAGAATTATACATAATCATTAAACACTTAATAGATACATTAAATCATACCTAACACAATGTCTAACCCTCTGCTCATGCATACTTGATACATTCGCTATATTACCTTGTATAACCTCAACATCAAAATCTTATAACAATTCTAAATTAATTCTAAAAATTATAAAACTTGGAGGATAATATCTACAAGTGATTGGGGTCCTAAAAATACTAAGAACATGACGATAGGGTCTAAAGGTAGGCTCCACAAAACTAAGTGAATCACTGTCACATTTTACTCTAATTGCTGAAAGTTACAAAAAGTTTCCAGATTCATAGTGCTTATTTTGAAAGGCTATATCTCTCTGGTTATAAGTCTATTTTTGACAAATTATATACCATTGGAAAGCTTATCAAATAATCTTTCCAACTATATCAAATATGATACTATTAGACTATCAAAAATATTAGAAAAATCAGTTGAAATCACTACTGTGTTTTACCATTCTAGACCAAAACTCAAAAATCTATAACTTTTAATCTAGACCTCGGAAATACGTAATTTTGGTCTTGTTTTAAACCTTACAGCAAGAGTAATCAATCAAAATATAAATGAACCCTAGAATTATGGCTGAAACAAAAGGATGCTTAAAAAAAATTCTAAATCCTTGATGATGAATTAGTCCCAAGAATCCCAAATAACTAATTGATAATTGATAGGAAGGTGTTCTTTACCTTAGAGAATTAACAATCAATTTTTTGTAATCCTTTTCCTCTTCCCAAGCTTTCAATTGCTCTCCTCTCCCTCTACAAAGCGTTAATTTTTTTTTCTTCTGCCAGAGACTCTGAAAAACTATACGTATAAGGTTTCTTAATCCTTTAAATTACTTAATTGTCCTTGTTTAATAAACTAAAACCTTGCTCTTTTTGTCTTTTACCATTTTATTTATTTATTTATTTATTTTCTTTTTTTTTTGGTTCCAGGTATGGGTTATTATATTCTCCCCCACTTAAAATAAGTTTAGTCCTTTAAACTTCACGAACCTTTAGTCTCAAAAAGGAAATAGTACATTGCTCTTATTTCCTCTTCTAACTCCCACGTAGTTTCTCTTTCAGTGTGGTTAGTCTATTGAACCTTAATATGAGAAATAATCTATCGTCTCAACACTTGTTCCTTTGTATCAACAATACGCAAAGGACGTTCTTCGTAAGTCAGACCTTTTTTAAGTTGTATTGGCTCATACTGAATCACATGACTAGGATCAAGAATGTATCTCTTCAGTATGGACACGTGAAACATATTGTGAACACCAGACACAGCTAGTGACAGAGCAAGTCTATACGCTACCTTACCAACTTTATCTAATATCTCAAATGGGCCAACAAATTGAGGACTTAACTTACCTCGAACTCTAAATCTCTTTAACCCTCTCATAGGTGACACTTTTAAGAAAACATGATCACTAACTTCAAATACCACTTCTCTTCTTTTGAGGTTTGCATAACTTATCTAACGACTTTGTGCAGTCAAAAGTCTTTCTTTGATCAATCTAATCTTCTCAACAGTCTGTTGTACCATTTCAGATCCTGTAATTGCCTTTCTCCAACATCATCCCAACAAATAGGAGATTTGTACTTCCTACTATATAGAGCTTCATACGGTGCTACTTACAAACTAGCCTGATAGATATTATTGTATGCAAACTCCATCAAAGGCAAATGCTCATCCCAAGAACCCTTAAAATCTATGGTGCAAGCTCTCAACATATCTTCCAGTGTCTCAATAATTCTTTCTGACTATCCACCTGTTTGGAGTGCTTCTAGTTGTATTGAAGCTTAGCTTAGTCCCAAAGGCTTTGTGTTCAGCACTCCAAAATTGAGATAAAAATCTAAGATCTCGGTCAGAAATAATAATGCAGGAATCTTATGTAGTCTCACTATCTCTCTTATATATAATTTTGCTAATCTCTCGAGAGAAAAAGTAATTTTGATAGCCAAGAAATGTGTAGATTTAGATTTACGATCCACAAAAACCTAAATTGCATCATTACCACTATTAGTCCTTGGCAATCCTGTTACAAAGTCCATAGTGATATAATCCTATTTCCATTCAAGAATCTCAATAGGTTGTAACAATCCTGTAGGTCTTTGGTATTCAGCCTTTACTTATTGACACACTAAACACTATGCAACATACTAAGTAGTTTCTCTTTTCATGTTATTCCACCAAAAATTCTCTCTTTGATCCCTATAAATTTTGGTGCCTATAGGATGTGTAGCTCATGTTATGTGCTTCCCTAAGAATCTTCTTTTTCAATTCCGAATCGTGCACATGCAATCTCTTCCCAAATCTCAAGGATCCATCTTCATGGATAAGAAACTCTATTTTCACTCTTGCTTCTATCTTAGCTCGAATCCTTTGCTAATAAGGGTCATTAAGTTGGGCATCCTTGATTCTATCAATTAATAAAGGTTGCACATGCAAACTAGCTAACTGTACACCAGACTTTGGTACTCTTACTTTGATGTTTTGTTTTCTCATATCTTCCAAAATATTCTTCTGATCAGTGAGTAAAGTTGCTAAATTGCCTGATATTTTTCTGCTCAAAGCATATACTCCTTCCCAGGATGGTAGTAAATAGTCAAATCGTAATCTTTTAACAACTCTAACCATCTTCTCTACCTCATGTTTAGCTTCTTTTGAGTGAAGATGTATTTTAGACTCTTATGATCAGTATAAATCTCGCATTTCTCTCTGTAGAGATAATATCTCCAGATCTTAAGAATAAAAACTACAGCAGCTAACTCTTAATCATACATAAGATATTTTTCATCGTACACCTTCAATTGTCTAGAAGCATAGGAAATAACCTTATCATACTGCATCAAAACACATCCTAACCCCTTCTTTGACGTATCAGTATACACAATGAATCCTCCAGTCCCATGAGGTATTGTAAAGATTGGTGCGGAAACTAATCTTCTCTTCAGTTCCTAGAAACTTGTTTACAATCTTCTAACCATTCAAATTTGACTCCCTTATGAGTAAGTTGTGTCAAAGGAACTGCTATTAGTGAAAATCCTTCCACGAACCTTCTATAGTATCCAGCTAAGCCCAAGAAGCTACGAATCTCCAAAATATTTGTCGGCCTATTCCACTCCATAATTGCTTTAACTTTTTGAAGGTCAACAAAAATTCCATCCTTTGATATTACATGCTCTGAGAAAGACACACTCGCAAGCCAAAATTCACATTTCTTCAATTTCGTATAAAGCTTCTTTTCTCATAAAATTTGCAACACTTTTCTCAAATGCTCTATATGTTCTTCTTTACTTTTTGAGTATACCAGTATATCATCTATGAAGACCACCAAAAATTGATCAAGAAATGGGTGGAACACTCAATTCATTAAGTCTATGAACATAGTTGGAGCATTAGTCAACCCAAAAGGTATCACCAAAAATTCATAATGTCCATACCTCGTACGGAAAGCAGTCTTAGGAATATCTTTTGCTTTAATCTTCAATTGATGGTAGTCAGATCGAAGATCAATTTTAGAAAAGACTTGTGCATCTTGCTACTGATCAAAAAAATCATCTATCCTTGGTAGAGGATATTTATTTCGTATAGTCGCTTTGTTCAATTCTTGATAGTCAATGCAAAGATGCATGCTCCTATCTTTCTTCTTCACAAATAGTACGAGAGCTCCCCATGGAGAAATGCCTAGTCTAATAAAATATTTATCCAAAAATTCTTGTAATTGCTCCTTCAATTCTCTTAATTCTGCTGGTGCCATACGGTAAAGAGCTTTAGAAATTGGAGCAGTGTCTGATAAAACATCAATAGAGAATTTTGTATCTCTATCTAGCGGCAATCTTGGTAAGTCTTCTGGAAAGACGTCTGGGAATTCGCTCATAACAGTAATATCTTCTAGTTGTAACTCTTCTTGTTGGGTATCTCGGACCATCGCCAAGTAGCCTTCACAGCCATGTCTTAACATTTGTCTTGCTTGTAAAACAGAAATCACAAAAGTAGGAGTATGTTTCGAATTTCCAATAAAAGAGAACTCAAGTTGGCCAGGAGTATGAAAATTGACTTTCTTCCTATAACAATCAATAGAAGCATGGTATTTAGATAACCAGTCCATTCCTAATATAATATCAAAATCATGCATTTCTATAACCATCAAATCAACTAGTAACTCCCTATCCTCGATAACAGTACTACAAGACTTACAAGTGTGGTCAACAACCAAAGTGCTTCCAATTGGGTTGTTTACACATAAATAAATGTTTATAGGCTTAATCAACATATCATATTTCTTCACAAATTTAGTGGATACAAAGGAATGACTTGCTCCAGAATCAAACAATACGTATACATATTTGGAGGATACAAGAATAGTACCTGTCACCACATCATTTGAAGTTTGTGTATCTTGCAATGTCATAGCATAAACCCATCCTTGAGCTTTAGATTTTCTTATTTCCTCCCTTTTCTCCAGTAGGTCTAGTTCTTTGAGAGGATTGAGCACTTTGAAGAGCTTGTGCAGTGTTTGAAATTTTATTTAAAGGGCATGATGTAAACTTATGTTCATGGCTTCCACAACGAAAATAGGCACTTATGTTCCATCGGCAGTCCTTGTCTATGATTCTTTTTACCACATCTTGTACACTGAAGTCCACTAGCTTGTGTTCCTTACTTCTTAGCTTGTCCACCTGAATTCTGACTCTTCTGTGGTTCTAACCTATATCTCTTCCTTTGGTTGTTGTCTCGATCCTATTAAGCATCACTGAGTCCTCTCTCTATCAGTAAAACCTTACTCACTATAGTTTCATAATTTTCTAATTCAAATGGCTCAACTCCCTGTTTGATTCGGGATCTTAAACCCTCTTCAAATCTTCGAGCTCTGCTTTCTTCAGTTGCAACTAAAGCAGGAGCAAACTTTGACAATCTGGTAAATTCGGCCTCATACTGAGCTACTATCATGTTCCCTTACTCTAGCTTGACAAATTTTCTTTCTTTCTGGCAGCGGACACTCTTAGGGAAATATTTCTCATTAAACACATCTTTGAAGTTCCTCCAAGTAAAAGGTTCAGTGTCTTGTTTATGTTGGCACTTCAACATTAACTACCAATTATATGCACCTTCATGTAGCATGTACGTGGCATAGGTCACCTTCTCAGCATCAGTACTGTAAAATCCTAAATTTTGTAAGGGTAATTAAGTAATTTTACTTCAAGGATATTTTGGTAATTTTGTATTTTTGGATTAATTAAATAAAAATCAAAATTAAATTTGGTGTTGAATCTAGACAAGATTATGTCTAGATACAGTTAGGGCAAAACTGAAAAAGAAATTTCAAATTAGGGACAAGAGTGTAATTAAGAAGGGACTAAAATGAAAAAAATCTTTTAAAATTGTGGCCAAAGTGGAATTTCAGAAACTTATTTTTCGGTCGAATCAGATTGTGCCACGTGTTCCGCTGCTACAGTTTTTGAAAAATTGCATAAAAACCCCCCCAATTTCTCTTTCTTCTCCACCGAAACCCCCGATTTTCACCCCCTCGGCCACTGTTCATTCGACGCCCCTCCGGCCACCGATTTGCCCGACGCGCCACCCCGCACGCTTGCCCAGCCGCCGACGAAGTCGTGCCCGGTGCCGTCGCCTCGCTCCGCCGGAGAAATCTCGACCGGAAGTTCACGCCGCCGCGACAGATTTTCATCCGCCGAGCCGCTGTCCGACGTCGGAACACCGCACCGCCGCCACCGTTGGAATCGTCTCGACGCTAGCTTTCATTTTCGACCGGTCTCGTCCTTCAGCTCAGCTCCGGTAAGAAGTTGGCTACTGTAGCAATATTTTAATATTTAAATTTTGTGGTATTTTCGTAATTATTCTGGAATTGAGTTATTTTTCTCGAGAGAATTATACCACGTGATAGAGGAGTTTGAAACCTGAAATCTCATGACTTTTAAGTGTTAAAACGATAACTGGAAGGTAGTTGATTATCGGGACAAAATTGTGGTATTTTTCTAAATATTTTCAAAATGTGATATTTTTATAATTTCGGATTTTGAGCCCATTTAGTGTTCGGAACCCCGAAACTGAGTTCTGACTTCAAATTTGGACTCAGTGAAGTTGGTACATGAAGCTTGATTTAAAATACCACTATTTTCTGAAGTGGCACAAAAATCGAGAAAATAGCTCGTGATTTGCACCTTTTTGCGTGCCACGGGCCGGTTATGTACCGGGACCCGTTTTTGACGAACTTTATATCTAAACCAACGTTTTTAGGTGTTCTGAATTCAGTGGTGACCTCTGTTTCTCGATCGGAGACTCCGTTTGAAAAGTCAACTTTTCAAGTGAACGTGACGAAACAACTGTCCAAACAACCTGGTGATCAATTGAGGATATTTCTAGCACTGTTAGCTCAACATAATCATTATTTCAAGGTAGGGGATTCAATTTCCTTGTTTTCTATTATTTTCATTTAGATTGAAATTTTATCTTGAAAAATGAAATTTCGTGATTTTATTAAATTGAATTATTTGAATAGTTATTTTGATGAACTATGAATTTGTAAAACATTGTAGACTGCTCTAGATATTTTTAAATATGGTTTTGTACAAGTTTTTATGCTTGGAATTTGGTAAAGCCATGGAAAATGTACTTTGGATTTTTAAAGTACAAAATGGATTTTAACTAAAAATCAGAGCATGTCTAGGATGTCAAAACATTGCATGGTTATTTGAAACTTTATATATATTGCACATTTCATACGATCAGGCATGAGAGTCGTCTTAGGTATCACGGTATTGTAGTAGGCGGACTAGTACACCCGCCTTTAGTGAGAGCCCGTAAACCCGCACGGGGTTTGTTTTCTCACTATCTCCATTCGGTAGGCGTAGGTCTTCGGTGCCCCTCCGGTTCAGTAGGATTTGACACATAGGTGTCCCTCCACTTTTTCAGAGATAGATGTCAGGCAGAGAGCACTCAATACATGTAGTATGAGTTGCTCTAGCTGTGATGAGAGGATGAAGACTCATNTAAGTCTTGTAAAATATTTGGATATTACTAGCATTCTTATTAAGTATGTTAATTTGAGAATGTCTGTAATTATATATGCCATTCTAGTGTGATATGGAGGTATGAATAATGATGCTCATTTAAATATCTGAGAATTTGATTTCTTAAAATTTTTCAGTCTGTGTTTATTGATGACTATGAACTGTGGAATAAGTCCACTGGTTGGAGTAAAAAAAAAAAAATTCAAAATTTTCCCTTCTGCCACTATCCTGGGGTTTGGGTCGTGACAGAATTATGGTATTAGAGCTTTGAGTTTTTAATACCTCGGACATGGCACCATTAAACTAGATTGAAATTGTTTTTTTGATGATATGCATCATTACCTCACTAATAGTTGGTATATAATTTTAGACTTTCAAAAAATGCCTCTAGGAGAGCCTCAAGGCGCCAACCTGGTGCCGAGCTCGCTCCAGTTCCACAAGACTTCAACCAATTTTTCGAAGCTATGCGTCATGTTTTCCATTAGATGCATGGTCCTAACCTTCAGCCTCAACTTCAACCATAGCAAGAGCGTCAACCCGATCAGGCTGATCATCTTCAGAAATTTATGCTTCTTCAGCCTAGACAGTATGATAGAACCCCAGACCCACTAATGGCCAACGCATGGTTGCGTGAGATGACACGACATTTTAGGACTTTGGGTACTCCTAGAGAGTTTTGGGCTATATTTGCTATCTCTCGCTTGACGGGAAATGCTATCCATTGGTGGGAGACAATTGAGATTATGCACAACGTAGAAGGCGTAACTTGGGAAGAATTTGAGAGACTTTTCAAAGCGCATTATCCAAATGATGATCAACAAGCTGAAGTGGTTGGTCATTTTGAGAGACTTACACAGGGGAATAGAACTGTAAACCAATACGTAATGGAATTCATAGAATTGGCAAGCCTTGCCTTTAGTCCAGCGGTGAGTGACACTTACCAAACTGCGAAGTTCAAGAATGGACTAAATCGAAACATCCACAACCGTATTGCTATCCACTCGTTTGCCACTCTTTCTGAAGTAGTGCTAGCTGCCCAATGAGCTGAAGCAGTAGAGAATGAGCAGGGTGCAAGGAAGAATAAAAGTAATGAGAGAAAAATGAACAAGAGGAACCAAGGACAGTGGCCTGCTCAAGGTTCACCTCACAGCGAAAGCTATACTAGTAGTGGCTCAACCGGTAGTAAAAGGTTCAGCCCCTATACGTGTTACCACTATGGTCAGCAGGGTCATAAGAGGAATGAGTGCCCAAAACATCTGTAAAAATCCCCTCTTTCTCATGGAGGACCACTTGAGAGTTATTCTGATTCAGCACCTCCTCTAAACACTCAAGCTAGGCCGCCGCATTCTCAAGGTGTTTCCCAGGCTTTTTCATCTCCACCACCTTACCAGCACCAGTACCGCCCCCAGGATTATACTCAGAATCTCCAGACTCCTCACGCTTCAAGGAGTCAAGAAGGGCATAGATATGGTAGCAGTGGTCCGGGATCTAGCAGCAGTCATCTTGGAAAAGGAAGAGGTAATAAGGGAAAGGGAAAAGTTACTGGCCAAGCTTATGCAGTTTCTGGAACCGATGGTACCAATGAACACACTGGCCGAGGTTTGTTGATGGTATGGTTCTTATTTCATATTCTTGGGCACGTGTTTTGTTTGACACTAGTGCATCTCATTCATTCATATCCTTATTGTTTGTTCAACTTTTGGGGTTAGAATCTTGTGAGTTGGATTATGCCTTGACTTTAGAAACACCTTTGGGTGGTAAATCCAATGTGTCTAGTGTGTGTAGATTGTGTTGTGTGGTGATTGATGGTAAAGAATTATTTGCTGATTTAATTGTATTACCAATGAAACAATACGATGTAATACTTGGTATGGACTGGTTATCCAAATATCGATCTATTGTTGATTGTTATGATAAGCGAGTGACTCTTTTTCTGGATGATGGACAACCCATAATATATCAAGCCCGAATGAATTCTTTGAAACCAAGTCCTATTCTAAAAGCCTGTTTCGGTGGTAGGAAGAAACTTGAGTGTTATGGGAACTTGTTTACCATTGATGGCGAAGTGAGAACTTATGATTAAAACCTATGGATTCCGGTGGTCAGTGAATATCCAGAGGTATTTCCTGAGGATTTACTAGGGCTACCACCAGATAGGGAGATCGAGTTCTATATTGTCCTTGTTCCAGGAGCTCAACCAGTTTCTATTCCAGCCTACCACATGGCTCCTGCAGAGATGAATGAATTGAGGGAACAATTGGATGATTTGATATCCAAGGGTTTCATTCGAAGTAGTACTTCTCCTTGGGGTGCTCCTGTTTTGTTTGCCAAGAAAACTGACGGTACTTTAAGGCTATGTGTGGACTACAGGAAGTTAAACCAGCTGACGATAAAGAACAAGTATCCTTTGCCAAGGATTGACGAGCTATTTGATCAACTTGGTGGATCAAGATTTTTCTCTAAGATTGACTTAAGGTCAGAATACCACCAGTTGAAGATAAGAGAGGAAGATATATCGAAAACAGCATTCAGAACTCGTTATGGTCACTTTGAGTTTCTGGTAATGCCTTTTGGTTTGAGGAATATGCCTGCAGCTTTTATGGACCTCATGAATCAAATTTTCAGGCCATACATAGATCGTTTTGTGGTTTTTTTTATTGATAACATCCTGGTGTATTCCAAGACTCGGGAAGATCACGCCGAACATCTGAGAATAGTGCTTGAAGTTTTGAGAAGTCAACAATTATATGCCAAAAGATCAAAATGTGACTTCTGGATGTCAGAAATTAAATTCTTGGGGCAGGTAATTTCTCAAAAAGGGATCTCAGTCAATCCTACTAAGGTAGAAGCTGTTTTAAAATGGGAAAAACCAAAGAATGTAACAGAGATATGAAGTTTCCTCAGTTTAGCAAGTTATTACCGTCGTTTTATCCAGAACTTCTCAAGGGTTGCATTACCATTGACAAGACTGACCAGGAAGGATGTCAAGTTTATTTGGGATAATGATTGTGAAGAAGTTTTCAGGGAATTAAAGCACAGTTTGACAACTGCACCTGTTCTTACAGTTTCTGAGAGTAATGAATCTTATGTGGTGTATACCGATGCTTCTAAGATGGGATTGGGATGTGTTCTGATGCAAAATGGGCGAGTTGTAACGTATGCTTCTCGTCAGTTAAAACCACATGAGAGAAACTATCCTACACATGACTTGAAACTTGCAGCAATAATTTTCGCACTCAAAATATGGAGGTATTATCTGTATGGTGTAAAATTTGAGATATTCTCTGACCATAAGAGTTTGAAATATCTTTTCACTCAACGAAATCTGAATCTAAGGCAGCAAAGATGGATTGAGTATATAGAAGATTATGACTTCGAACTGCAATACCATCCCGGCAAGGCCAACGTTGTAGCTGATACCTTGATTAGAAAACCGCTTAACTCCTTAGCGGCACTTATACTTCAAGATTGTAAGAACTCATTGGCACTGGGTGATTATAATTTGCAAAACTTCGAGTCTGGAAACGTTGCTTACCTCAGTAATGTTGTTGCTATACCTGCACTTCTCCAAACTGTGCAACAAAGTCAATGGCAAGACCAAGAGTTGAGGACGATATGGAATCAACTCGAAAGTGGTGAACAATTAGAAGGTTGGAGTATGAATAGAGGAGGATTTGTGCTTTTCAAAGGCAAGCTAGCAGTAGCTAACGATCCTCATCTTAGAGAGACCATTCTCACTGAAGCTCATAAGTCCAAGTTTGCAGTACATCCTGGTAGTACCAAGATGTATCATGACTTGAAAAGACAGTATTGGTGGAAAGGAATGAAACGTGACGTAGCTACTTTTGTGGCTAAGTGCATGACATGTCAGCAAGTTAAAGCTGAACACCAGAGGCCAGCTGGACTACTACAGCCTTTACCCATACCAGAATGGAAGTGGGATAAGATCACCATGGACTTTGTAATAGGTTTGCCTATGACCCGAAGAAAGAACGATGCAGTTTGGGTAATTGTTGATCGTATGACAAAAACTGCTCATTTCATACCGATCAGATCTGATTTTTCACTCAACAAGCTTAGTCGTCTCTATATTGATAATATTGTTCGATTGCATGGAGTGTCATCAAGCATAGTTTCGGACAGAGACCCAAGATTTACTTCTAAGTTCTGGAGAGCTTTGCAGAGAGCTTTGGGAATGGAACTAAATCTCAGTACTGCTCACCATCCTCAGACAGATGGCCAATCTAAGAGGACTATTTAGATTCTAGAAGACATGCTTCGCTCTTGTGTACTGGATTTTGGTGGGAGTTAGGATGATCACCTGTCATTGGTGGAGTTTTCTTATAACAACAGCTACCAAACCAGTCTTGGCATGGCTCCATATGAGGTATTATATAGAAGACCATGTAGATCACCCTTGTATTGGGCTGATGCTGAGGAACGTGTCATTCTTGGGCCAGAACTGATACAAGAGACTACTGAGAAAATTTACAAGATTCGACAAAGGCTCAAAGTCACGCAGAGTCGACAAAAAAGTTATGCGGACACGAAGAGACGTGAAGTAGAGTTCGAAGTTGGTGATAAAGTATTCTTGAAAGTGAAGCCAAGGCATGGGATCACTAGATTTGGGCTTAAAGGCAAATTGGCTCCAAGATATATTGGACCATTTGAGATTACTTCTAGAATTGGGCCCGTAGCCTATCGCTTGGAATTACCACCATATTTGGACCGAGTAAATAATGTTTTTTATGTCTCGATGCTCAGGAAGTATGTACCTGATCTATCTCATGTTATCCAGTATGTGGACGTCAATGCAAGAGGACATAACATATGAGGAACAACCAATTCGAATACTGGGGAGAGAACTCAAAGTGCTTCGAAATAGGGAGATACCACTGGTTAAGGTTCTTTGGCAACACCACAAGGAAGATGAAGCCACTTGGGAGCTAGAAGTAGAAATGTATGAAAAATATCCTCATCTGTTTAATTTCCAACTTGAAGTTGTACTTTGACCCTTGTGTCTGAATTTCGGGACGAAATTCTTTTAAGGGGGAGAGGATGCAAAATCCTAAATTTTGTAAGCGTAATTAAGTAATTTTACTTCAAGGGTATTTTGGTAATTTTGTATTTTTGGATTAATTTAATAAAAATCAGAAATAAATTTGGTGTTGAATCTAGACAAGATTATGTCTAGATACAGTTAGGGCAAAAATGAAAAAGAAATTTCAAATTGGGGACAAGAGTGTAATTAAGGAGGGACTAAAATGAAAAAAATCTTTTAAAATTGTGGCCAAAGTGGAATTTCAGAAACTTATTTTTCGGTCGAATCAGATTGTGCCACGTGTCCCACTGCTACAGTTTTTGAAAAATTGCATAAAAACCCCCCAATTTCTCTTTCTTCTCCACCGAAACCCCCGATTTTCACCCCCTCGGCCACTGTTCATTCGACGCCCCTCCAGCCACTGTTTTGCCCGAAGCACCACCCTGCACCCTTGCCCAGCCGCCGACGAAGCCGCGCCCGGTGCCGTCGCCTTGCTCTACCGCTTGTCACCGGAGAAATCTCGACTGGAAGTTCACGCCGCCGCGACGGATTTTCCTCCGCCGAGCCGCCGTCCGACGTCGGATCACCGCACCGCCGCCACCGTTGGAATCGTCTCGACGCCAGCTTTCATTTCCGACTAGTCTCGTCCTTCAGCTCAGCTCCGGTAAGAAGTTGGCTACTGTAGCAATATTGTAATATTTAAATTTTGTGGTATTTTCGTAATTATTCCGGAATTGAGTTATTTTTCCCGAGAGAATTATACCATGTGATCGAGGAGTTTGAAACCTGAAATCTCATGATTTTTAAGTGTTAAAACGATAACCAAAAGGTAGTTGATTATTGGGACAAAATTGTGGTATTTGTCTAAATATTTTCAAAATGTGGTATTTTTATAATTTCAGATTTTGAGCCCATTTAGTGTTCGGAACCTCGAAACTGAGTTCTGACTTCAAATTTGGACTCAGTGAAGTCGGGACATAAAGTTTGATATAAAATAACACTATTTTCCGAAGTGGCACGAAAATCAAGAAAATAGCTCGTGATTTGCACCGTTTTGCGTGCCACGGGCCGGTTCCGTACCGGGACCCGTTTTCGACGAACTTTATATCTAAACCAACGTTTTTAGGTGTTCTGAATTCAGTAATGACCTCTGTTTCTCGATCCGAGACTCCGTTTGAAAAGTCAACTTTTCAAGTGAACGTGATGAGACTCGAAAATAACTTTCCAAACAACGTGGTGATCAATTGAGGATATTTCTTGCACCGTTAGCTCAACATAATCACTATTTGAAGGTAGGGGATTCAATTTCCTTGTTTTCCATTATTTTCATTTAGATTGAAATTTATCTTGAAAAATGAAATTTCGTGATTTTATTAAATTGAATTATTTTAATAGTTATTTTGATGAACTATGAATTTGTAAAACATTGTAGACTACTCTAGATATTTTTAAATATGGTTTTGTACAAGTTTTATGCTTGGAATTTGGTAAAGCCATGGAAAATGTATTTTGGATTTTTAAAGTACAAAATGGATTTTAACTAAAAATCAGAGCATGTCTAGGAAGTCAAAACATTGCATGGTTATTTGAGATTTTATATATATTGCACATTTCATATGATCAGGCATGAGAGTCGTCTTAGGCATCACGGTATTGTAGTAGACGGACTAGTACACCCACCTTTGGTGAGAGCCCGTAAACCCGCGTGGGGTTTGTTTTCTGACTATCTCCATTCGGTAGGCGTAGGCATTTGGTGCCCGTCAGGTTCGGTAGGATTTAACACATGGGTGTCCTCCGGTTTTTCAGAGATAGATGTCAGGCAGAGAGCACTCAATACATGTAGTATNTAAGTCTTGTAAAATATTTGGATATTACTAGCATTCTTATTAAGTATGTTAATTTGAGAATGTCTGTAATTATATATGCTATTCTAGTGTGATATAGAGGTATGAATAATGATGCTCATTTAAATATCTGAGAATTTGATTTCTTAAAATTTTTCAGTATGTGTTTATTGATGACTATGAACTGTGGAATAGGTCCACTGGTTGGAATTAAAAAAAAAAAAATCAAAATTTTCCCTTCTGCCACTACCCTGTGGTTTGGGTCGTGACAAGTACTACCCAAGGTAGTAAAAGCCTTCTCCATTTCAGCCAATCACTTCTCAGCCTCTAGAAGGTTAGTTGCCCCTTCAAATAATGACGATGTGAGTTTCTTAAATTCTGACATTCCATTAGGTTACTTGCTCTGATTAATAGCATTTTATTGCTGTTGTTGTCACTGATGCTGTTATAGTTGCTCTTGTAACGTCTCTTGTTGAGTTTGCTGACGTTAAATTACCCCAACTAAGGTTTCCATTAATGCATGTAGCCCAGCTTGTTGTGGTTCACCTTGAATATTTCCAACACCATCATTGATATTTCATTGTTGTTGAGCCCCTTGCTGTTGCCTAGCTTGTTTGTTAGCCATTCGATTTTCACTAGCTAATTCCACCAAAGTCCTATTGTCTACTATTCAAGTCTTCAAATACAAAATAAATTTTCCTAACATTACTTCATATTCAAGATAATAAACAAAATAGGAGAAAGATTACAACTATCTAGCTTAATGTCTTAACAACATTTATTACTCTAATCTTAGACAAGATCACCATCATAACTTACGGTAGACAAAATCAACATCTTAAAAAGGTTCTAAAGATCATAACTTAAATAAAATCATAATCTTAGACAAGATCTTAAAATATCATAGCTTAATCTCTGATACCACCTTAACTGTCATGCTCTAAGACAAAGGACATGACAACCGCCACATGCCCATAAGGATAAATCTCATAGACATGAAAGGCTTCGAATCCAATCGTTATTAAAAATCCAAATAGATCCATTATCACCCAAAATATCTCATCATAAAAAAACACCAAATAATCTAAACCATCAATAATAATTTGCTAAATCTATAATAACAAAGAAACCAAAACCATAACAATAATTTAATATACCTCAAATAATCAACAACGTCTCAAAATGGAAACCAAATAATACAGTAACTCTAAATAGTAAAATTTGAGTCCTCAAACGGTCTCCCTATTTCAAATATGAGTTCCACTTATTGACTATTCTCCAAATCTGAAAAAGATTAATGAATAAAAAGGGTATGCTCGACAGCTCAGTAAGTAACCAATAACCTCTACTAGTTAGATCAAGAATATATAATTTGAGATGTTTAGTAAGTATTTTACAAAATAACTCTAATTTCGAAATTAATATTTTTTTTAAAGAGAAAAAGAAACTAACTAAAAATTAATTTAACAAAGTAGAAGGTTTCAAAATTCATTGTATCAAACTTGTTCAATAATCGATATCATTTTCAAATTCTACTCTACAGCTTTGGCAACTATGGCCACACTTAACTCCTATGACTAGGTCCAAATCTATCATAAATAACCCCTGTAGCCGGGTCTGAATCTACTACAGATAACCCATGTACTCAAGTACAAATCACGAATCTACTACATTTAACCCTGCAACTATATCAATATTTTCCACATATAACCCCTGTAGATTGGGTCCACATGCACAGTCACTGAAGAGCGTTTCAATACATTCAATTATAAAACAATTAACAAATATTTTTTATATTTATCAATAAGGTAACAACTTTCAAATCATTTAACAGTAGTAACAAACATAAGCTTGATCCATATTTTATTTAAAAGATAGTTATCTCTTATCAAACAAATTTTTATTTATTAACAAATTGCTCGAAAATAAGTTTAAGATTTACAAACATAATTTTCTTTAAAAGAAAGCAAAAGAGATATTAACTTAAGTAAAACAAAAATCACTAGCAAAGATGAAAGGTTACTTACCTGTTCGTTAGTCTAACCAATCCAACCACAAGTAGCTAGCTACCACAAGAACCTATAATTATAACAAGAATCATACATGATCATTAAATACTTAATAGGTACATTAAATCATACCTAACATAATGTCTAACTCTCTGACCATGCACACTTGATACATTCGCTACATTACCTTGTATAATCTCGACATCAAAAACTTATAACAATTCTAAATTAATTCTAAAAATTATAAAACTTGGAGGACAATATCTACAAGTGATTGGTCCTAAAAATACTAAGAACATGGCAGTAGGGTCTATAGGTAGGCTCCACAAAACCAAGTGAATCGCTGTCACGTTTTACTCTAATTGCTGAAAGTTACAAAAATTTTCCAGATTCATAGTGCTCACTTTGAAAGGCTATATCTCTCTGATTATAAGTCCGTTTTTGACAAATTATATACCGTTGGAAAGCTTATCAAATAAACCATACCAAATATCATTCTATTAGACTATCAAAAGCACCAGAAAAATGAGTCGCAGTCACTGCTGCGTTTAACCATTCTATACTAAAACTCAAAAATCTATCACTCTTAATTTAGACATCCGAAATACGTAATTTTGGTCTTGTTTTAAACCTTATAGCGAGTGTAATCAATCAAAATATAAATGAACCCTAGAATCATGGCTAAAACAAAAAAGATGCTTAAAAAAATTTTCTAAACCTTAGATGGATAAGCCCCGAGAATCCTAAATAACCAATTGATAATTAATAGGAAGGAGTTCTTTACCTTAGAGAATTGACAATCAATCTTTTGTAATTCTTCTCCTCCTCCCAAGCTTTCAGCTGCTCTCCTCTCCCTCTGTAGAGCGTTAATTTTTTTTTTTCTTCTGTCAGAAATTCTGAAAAATTTTGCGTATAGGGTTTACTAATCCTTTAAATTACTTAATTGTCCTTGTTTAATAAACTAAAACCTTAGTCATTTTGTCTTTTACCCTTTCATTTATTTATTTATTTTATTTTATTCCAGATTTGGGTTATTACAATATTAGACGTTAATAGCTTGACAAACCATAACCAAATACACGACCAAAACGAAAAATATATAATAGAAAAGATAAATGGCAACCACTTAACAAATATATATTCGTATAAAGCGACAACGTTATGATTCTTCAGAACAAGACCATGACAACGTACATTGAAAATGACAACAACAATAAACGATACAAATTGAAAAACGACATGCATAGAAGACAACAAAGGTAATAAAAACGACACAACTGGAAAACCGCAAATGCACAAAAACGACAATTACTTGGAAAACCAAAAGGAAACGACAGATTCAAAAAAAGGAATGAGACTGGAGAGGACTCGACTCTTCAAAACATGGCAAACCACAAAAAATGGCAAATGACACGGAAAACGATAAAAACTTGTAGGAAAATTCTATTATACGAGTGACGTTTTTGCTCCTACGTAGGAGCTTTATTTTAGGCTGTCAGATTAAAGTAAAATATGATCACAAGAATAAATATTATGGAACATTGAATACAAAGTGATACACCGAAGCTAAACTCAAGACATTACGAAAAAAAAAACCATATATATCTTTTCTCTATTTCTCGATCTCCCTCTGCAACTATCTTTTTATCTTCCTCTGTTAAAACATCTCTCTTAGGTTACTTTTTCCCCCACAAAGTTAATTTCACCTCGGATCTATTTGGTTTACTTCAATTGTTTTTTTTTTTTTTTTTTCTCTCTTTCAAACCCCATGAATCACTGCACGGAGGAGGAACAGCCACGCCATTATTGTGGATAAAAGAACTTGAAAATGAAAGCCAATGAAATCAGCCTTCTTAGATCTTCTAACCCTCTGAGTCACGTTTTGGAGGGTTTGTTTGTGTTTTCTTACACATAGGAATGAATACCTTATGAAGAAATATCAGAACAAAATTCAATATTAGGTAAAAATATTGACGAGAAATTGTTTCTTGAAATTAGTTTATTTGACTTTTGTTTTTCCATTAATTTGTTCTTCATGAACCTGCGACGTAATTAAGGTTTTATAACTAAACTATATATATATATATATATATAATTAAACTCATACAGATTTGAATGATTTTTAAATCATTCCTGTATTTTAGCCTGAGGAGGATAATGATTTTTCAAGAATCCAAAACTCAAGAACAGATGGGACTACAGAGAGAGAGACAATTTTAGAGAAGTGAGAGTGGGCACGGTAGGAGGGGGGAATGGTAAGGATAAACATCAAGTGTTTCCGTGCTGTTTCTGTGCTCAGTTTACTCGTGTATATTTACGGATCTCATTTATTGTTAGATAGAATAACGTACATTAGATTTGCCTTTCACTTTAATTCTACAGTCTAATAAGTCGGAGTAAAAATCACACAAAATTTGGGGGTAAAAAATCATTACATTAAAGGATAATTTTCATTAATGGCCCTTGAAACAGCAAGAAAATAACAAACAAAACAAAAAACCCCAAAAATAATTTAAAAAAAAAAAAAAAAAAAAGAAGAGTAGTATATGTGAAACGACAACGTAACTTGGATAGAAAACGACGACGACAAAAACTTCAGAAATGGAGTGGAGTGACAACCGTGAACGCGACTCAACCTGCTAAAGTAAAGTATAAAGCTTTAAGAATAAGATCTATAGTCGGATAGCTTTCAGAAGAGAAGAAATGCTCATCATAATCTCTTCACTCATGGCAAGTGTTATCGATCTTGTTTTGAGGAAGGACTAGTTACTAGATACAGTTATAGAGCTTCAACCGACTTCGTCTCCGAGTCCGAAAGGAGATTATCATCAATGGACTTGGGTCAGTGATGGGGGCTTCACTTGGGCCTCGACCCAAAACACTACACGAGACTGTTAATGTTGTGAGTGAGTAAGTCGTGGCAGTTGCGTAATAATACTCATTCTGATTTTCTTAAATTTACTTATATACTGACTTCATCTAATAAACTAAGAGAGCGGTTAATGGGTCTTCTTCTATGCGATTCCAACACTGTTGTCTGTTGAGGAGAGAGAGAAACTGTGTCCCAGAGGTACGGAAAGTATAGATATACATATATATATATATATATCTATGTATGTGTCTCTCTTCTTCCCTTGATTTGGAAAGAATAGGAAGAAAAGATGTTGGTGAAGAGCAAAGGAGGGGCTTCAGGTGATTTAGCTAAAAGAAATGTTATGAGAAGGAATTGGGCTCTTTTGCTTTGCTTTGGCAGCTTTTGTGCTGGAATGTTCTTCACCAATCGGTACTTTTCTTTGATGGGTTTCCATTGCTTACTCTAAATTTCCAGTCTTTGTAGTTGTTTCGGTGGTTGCTTTTGATTTTTCAGTACATTATGTATTTTGGCTAGGTGGGTTCAGTTAATTTTTGGAATTGGGTAGGTTTCAGCGAGTGCAACTTTTTGTGATTTTTGTAGTGGGGGTTTCTGATCTTAATTTGGCTACTCTTTAGTTAAACCTTGTTGTTTGTCGGCTTTGAGCAAATACCATGTTATGGCTTTGGTGCATTAGAATTATATGATTACATGCTTGTAACAAGTAAAGATTTTGCGTCAGAATTTCATACCTAATTTTTTGGATCGTGCAATGTGAACGCCATTGTTCGAATTCTGTTATTTATGTCTTGCTTTTTCTTCATTAGAAGCATATCCATTGTTATGCAGACTATTAATGATTTCGATGCTACTTTATAACCAACTATAACCAGCATAAATTGATCACCAGCTTCAAGTAGTGTGATGGAATTACTTGTATATTTATTGCTCTAATCTCTGGAGCTAGATTGCATATTGGAGCCTAAAGTTAGGGTATGCATCTAATGACAGCCAAATATTTTTGTATCAGGATGTGGATATTGCCTGAAGCTAGAAATATTTCAAGAACACGTGAAATTGGAGCTAAACGGTCAAACTTAGAGTCCCGGCTCTGTAACATGAAAGTTGTAAGTGTATTTTCATACTTCTTATTGCAAATATGATTAATCACAAAATTGGAAGTCATTCTTCCTTATAAACTCGGTTTTGACAAAACAGTTGATTCGATTTATGTCTCATTACTAACTTTATACTCATATCCAAAAAGGCTGTAAAAAATACATCCAAGGACAGTCCACGGGAAGTTTCCAATACTCAACATGTCATTCAGTAAGCTGTTCTGGTGCTTTTTCTTAAGCTGTATCGAAGTTAAATTTGCATCGACTGGACGTGCAACAAGTTTTGCTGATATGACATGCAGGATGCTAAATAAGACAGTTTCAGATTTGGAGATGAAGTTAGCAGCTGCTAGGGCAGCCCGTGAGTCTGTACATAATAGCTATCCTGTCTCTGGAAACTTGAAGACTGTCGAATCAACTTCAAAAAGAAAGTACTTAATGGTTATCGGAATCAATACAGCATTTAGTAGCCGGAAACGAAGAGATTCAGTTCGTATGACTTGGATGCCACAAGGTGCTTTAACTGGTCGTGCTTTTTGCTTTTTATTTTCATGCTGCTTTGGTTGCATATCTATGGTTAATGAGTTCTGTTTAAAACGTACTTACCAGGTGAGAAAAGAAAAAGGTTGGAAGAAGAGAAAGGCATAGTCATACGTTTTGTTATAGGTCACAGGTTAGGCTTGATACCGATTCCCAAGGCAGTATAATATGGAGTACAAATGTGTATCAAATGAGACGATAATTTATTCATTGGTATGAGACTTGTGACCTTAATCATACTTTTAATAATCTGTTTTCCTTTCATTATTAGTTCAACATCTGGGGGTATTCTTGACAAAGCTATTGAAGCGGAGGAGCTCCTGCACAAAGACTTCTTGAGGCTGGTGATTTATTGTTCCATTTGATTTTGTCTTCTATGTTTAACTTCATGTCAAACTCCAGTTTTTTCCGACGTTTGTTCAGTGCGCGTCTATCTATGGGGCTTCACATTTATTTTATACCATTTACGCAGGACCATGTTGAGGGTTACATGGAGTTATCAGCTAAGACAAAAACCTTTTTTTCTACCGCGATTGCTTTGTGGGATGCAGAATTTTATGTCAAAGTTGATGACGATGTTCATGTTAATTTAGGTAAAAAGAAATCGTAGTTCTTTTGTTTACTTGATCATCATCTTGCATGTTTAACTTGTAGATGTTTAAAGTTACTGTGTCAACTTGAACTTTTTAATTTTTGAAGCTGTTTCGATTTTAGATTTTAAATAAAACCCACTTGATCCTCCTCTAGTATTAAGTGATCAAGAATGCTCAAGTGACTGGTGACTCTATGTAGTTGTTCTGCTCTATATGCTTTTCCCATAAAATAGGATGCAAAAGGTTGCTCTCAGAAGCGATTAAGGGTAGAAATGTCCTGAAAAGCAGCTGAGAAGGAACAGTTTTAGCAAAAGATATTGGCTTCAATGCTCAGGAAAATTTTTTCCTTTTACGCTTTATTGAGAGTGCTTCTTGCTTAAACTTAATGGCATAATTTGAGTGGTAAATCATCATATATGAGGCAACAACTTTAAATATGCTGTCTGATTTGAATTTGTTTAGTGCACTGCTTTCAACATTACTCTATAGAGCAATCCTGTGTGGCACCTACACCACCACAGGATCTGAATAGCATTTTTATTCTCTATATGGATGTATGTACCCAGACAATGATTTCAATCTGGGGTTAATTAGAACAAGCAAGTATTTGGCGTTCATCATTTCTGTTGTTCACTATATTTGCCTTCTATTCACTGCAGGAACACTCGAGGCAACACTATCTAGGTATCGCATAAAACCTCGGGTTTATGTTGGTTGCATGAAGTCTGGTCCAGTCCTTGCTCGAAAGTAAGTGGGGGGGCTTGTTCATTCTAAGTTGGCATTATTTTGATACAATAATGGCATCTGGTTTTTATGGTATAACTTGTTTGAATAGGGGAGTAAGATACCATGAACCAGAGTATTGGAAATTTGGTACACCAGGGAACAAGTATTTCCGTCATGCTACAGGACAATTATATGCTATCTCGAAAGAGTTGGCCACTTATATATCAATAAACCAGTAAGTTCCAACTTCGTTTGTCATATCTTGCTGGGTGAAATTAAATTTTGTGGCTGTTATAAGAAATGATTTGACAACTTGGCACATTCGTGAATACTGTAGAGCTCATGTCCCCTGTTTCTAACTACCCGAATCAAGCCATTCTGGTTTTAATATATCATATATTGTTCAGTATTTTATATGATTGTAGGTGTGGAACCTATTGGGTTGGTTTTTGATTTTCAAAATTTATATTTAACCAATTTGGATACTGCTTTTATTGTTTAATTCTCTCAGGGATGTGCTACACAAGTATGCCAATGAAGATGTTTCCATTGGATCTTGGTTTATTGGTTTAGACGTGCAGCATGTGGATGATAGGAGACTTTGTTGTGGTACCCCACCAGGTAAATAGGAAATTCTTCGTTCTTTGGATAACCTTCGTCATATTTAAGAATTTTTTTCGGTACGGCATCGTTTTGTTTCAGTTACGCACGTGGTTCCTTAAAGGAGATTAGTAATATTAAGCATGAAACTTTTGATGTCTATACAGACGTCAGCCTTAAAGTTGCAAGTTTCGCTCGCCCCCTGAAGGAACGAGTGCTCTCTTATGATCAATTTGAAAAATTTTGTTGACTGGAATTTCCCCCACTAATCTTGTCAGTCAGTTTTTAATTTTCTTGTTTCCTATGTGACGTAAAATTTTTGAAAATAATAGATTTGGTGGTTTGTTCTCCACAATCATAAAAGGTCTTGGACTCATACCATGAGCCTTTGGACTGCACAAGAACAAATTGTGGCCATGTCCTCGTACGCACAAGCAAATGGCACATAGTAAACACTTAATAGTGGGGAAAAAAAAAGAAGCCGTGCCTGCTAGATTAAGAGTTTGCTCAGTTGATCGAGTTGGTATTGACTATGAACTGTATGCCATGCCGACAATCTTTTTTCTAAGAGTGTTTGGTAGGAGGGAGGGATGATAGGAAGAAAGGGGACCTATATTACTTAGGGAAGAGAAGTGAGAGAGGAAAGAGAACACTCTTCTCTAATTGTGTTTGGTATGAGAGGAAGGAGAGAAGATCAAAATTCTCTCAATTGTTTGGTAAGAGAGAGAGGTGAAAGGAAAGGAAAAGATTATAGTTAAAATAACTATTCTACCACTCGAGTGGGCATCTTCCTCCCAAAATCTCTCCAATTTTAGAAGGATTGAAAGTTGGTTAAAATTGGGGATTTGAAATCCCTTGTCTAATCCTTTGCTCCTAAAATCACTCCTACCAAACAACCATTATACCTCAAATCCATCCAATAATTCCCTCACCCCTCTCTTTCCTTCCACTTCTCCCTCCTACCAAACATTCTCTACGTGATCAATTAAAATCCTCTTTTCAGAAAAGTATAAATGACCCACGTGGTTTTGGGAAAGCTACATAGTTGTTGATGGATTTTGTCTCTGCAGATTGTGAGTGGAAAGCTCAGGCAGGCAGCTTCTGTGTTGCTTCATTTGATTGGCGATGCAGTGGGATTTGCAATTCTGTTGAGAGGATAATGGAAGTTCATCAGCGCTGTGGTGAAGACGAGAACGCTTTATGGAGTGCAAGTTTCTGAGTAACAGGCAGCTCTTCTTTCAGATTCTGGAAAGGATACGCGGAAACCCGGGGATGGCAAGCATTTGGATGATCTTTTCTCCAGCATTTTGGTGTAGATGAGTAGAGAAAATGTAATTCTTATATATAGCATTATCTTAGTTTATATAAGAGAAGGCTTTGTTGCTGGGGGTTCTTTCTGCATTTTCTACTGAGCAGATCAAAACCCCCAATGGATGATGCCATAAAAGAATCATGAAAGACTTTTGACACCCTATTCTTTATTGGTGGGGGCCTATGTTGCAAGTTCTCCACCATGGCCACTGAGCTCCATAATAAGTAGTGTTTGTGGGCAGCTTTTGCTGGTTTGACTTGATCAATTATTAGTATATATGTTTCACTTTTCTTCCATACACTCTTTCTCTCCCTTCCTTTCTGTCTTTTTTCAATTGTAGTTTTTTTCACTAAAGAAAAGAATTCATGTCAAAGCTTATAATATTTGGAAAAGCATGATAATTATTCGTGTTTATAATTTGTAATTGTTTGCTTGTAAAGTTCCCATCACTGGGTCAAATTTAACACTGTTAAACTTGAACTAATTTGGTCTTTAACTTTTTTCTTAAGCAATGAGAAAAACACATTTTTCAGACCCGGGATTAAACCCCGTCATGATACTGCCACCATGGTAAATAATAGCTGTTTGGTCACAGAAAAATATCATTGCACGGAAATTTGTATTTTGTTTTGAATATCCACCCGCTTACCTTTAACAAATTTCTTTTGCAACATTTGCAATTTGATTGTTTTTACATGCACAATAATTATAAGTAGAAATTAGAAAGAAATTGGGATGTTAATTAAAAAAAATGAAAAGAAAAGACATGAAAGTTTGTGTTTGGACTAGGAACAGAAAAATTACAGCAAACAAACGGATAAATGCAATTACAAGCAATTTGTAGTATATAACACAGGGATGTTCAATTTGATCGGTCTAAACTCTATATTGATGGAACTGTATGTTCGGTTTTATTAGATCATCAGACCATACAGTCTGTCTCGGCTGATCTATGATCTAAACCGATCAGACTATATTTATATTTTGCAGTGCAGTTTGGACGGTTTCTATAATTTGAGTTTTGAGCTTAGATTCAAACTTGGATTTTCATTTTTCAAGCTTCATTTTTTAAAAAAAAAAAAACACTTAAAAAAAAATATATATATATATATATATATATATATATATCACATATTCTAATCTTAACAAACTCTAAAATCTAAAAATAAGTATACATCATCTCAAATTTAAATCATAAAATATTATAATTAAATCAAAGCATTACATTAAATTTAAGATTTAAGTTATACAATCCAATCGAAATCCAATATCTCTAGAATATCTTTAAATAAATAACATTCATCTCACGCGTAAAATCACACGCAAAAGAAAAATCATCTAACACGTCTCACCAAAACCAAAAATAACATCTAACAAACCATAACATAAGCTGGTTTGCAACCTCTTCTAATCACATAACCCAGCAAAAATAGTTCTATAGCAAACAATATTTGGTTTGCAACCATGTCTTCGTAAATCTTCAAACAAATCATTTGCTTCAACCCATTTTCCCTCCTTACACAGTCCACCAATAATGACATTATAATTGATTATATTTGGTTTATACCCCTCCTTAACCATCTGATCCAAGACTTTATAAGTTGCGTCAAAATCCTTTTTCATACAGAACCCATTAATCATTGCGTTGTAAGTTACAGTATCAGGTTTACAACCAGAAACTTTCACTCCTCCAAAATCCAATAAGCCTTGTCTTTTCTACCAAACTTGGAAAGGGCACTAGTCAAAGTGGTGTAAACAGCAGAATCTAATTTTACTTTGTATCTGTCTTACTCCCAAAAAAAAACTTTGATCTATCATAAACACAAATCAGAAATTAGTGTTAAAATCCCCAAATCTTAAAAGCTTAAGTACAACAAAAATTGCACACAGATAAAAGCGAAAAAATTTACATCAACAAAAAAAATTATACTCACAAATTAGTTAATTTTCCTATGTTCTCAGATTGAATCTCTGAGAAAAGCAATATGTTGGTGACGATTCTTACCAGCTGTCTACGTATCTCTGAACTGCTGATGCTGTATCTACCAACTGTCCACGTATCATCGTTTTCCCATAGTGCTTTTGACTTTAGGTTGGATCAGAGAGGCGGGGGTGACCACCTGTAAAGACTCTACGATACTTAAGTCAGATGTTTATCCCTGAGATTGAGTAACAAAGATCAAGTTTTTCTCTTGTTTATAAATTTTTATCTATCTCTCTTTGTGTGTGTATATGCCTATGTCCTCAGAGGAACACATAGTCGTATATATAATCTTGGAACTGAGAACCTTCTGGCTCTCAATCCCATGATCGAGTACCTTTTTGTCATCATGACTTACTCTAGAAATCACAGGCCGTGGTTACCGTAATCTCCCTTGCATCGTCGTGACCTGCATCTGCCGTCCCCTAAGTCTCAAGCCCGATGGGGGTGAGACTTTGACAAGCAGCCGTACTGTCAGGACGGTTTGCCCAATACGCACACTTACCTAAGATTGCATTAAATGCTCTGTCTAGGTCTGGAGCAGTGCGCTGCCTCCAATGATCTTCTAGCGAAAGACCCTCGAGGCTCCTAACCCCCAGCTGTCGAGGTAAGAATTAGACTGGGCCGAATCCGTCCAGGGTCTAGGATGGATTTGACCGTAGCCTACGACAGCCCACGGGCCCATACGTATCACGTGCGACTCGTGAGACTTTTAAGCGGTCTTTCTGGACACGTGTTGGACAGTGTGCCCCCTATGACCTATTCTGTCACTTAATCGTCCACGTGGTATATGATCTAAGAGCAGACCCCACAACTTCCCCTATTTCCCTATTTGATGGATTCGCATCCATCAAGTGGGGAAATCGTGCCTCCGGTCCGCCAATTCGAAGGGTACACATGGCTCATTACCATTATTTTTCCCCAATTACTGACACTGGTGCACGCCAACTCGTGTCACGATTTTTTCAAATTTTGAAATTCTAGTGCTTCCGTCTTTCTTGCACTGTTCTCCTCCAGGGAAGACTTTTTGGCTCCTCCTCTATAAAAGTCGCGCTTGTGCTCATTTCTTACTTTACCAAAATCTCTAAGTATGCCAGCTTTCTCAAATCTTAGGGTTTCTGAATCTTCCCTTTTCTTTAACCTTTCGCTCTCTTCGATCGCATCCAAGACAATAGCCCTGAATTAGAGTCAGAAACTCCGTCCCGTCGCGGATTCCGAGTTGGCCTCGTTAAGGAAGCAGCTCTGCTTTTCTGGCAGAGTCACTTTACAAAGGGTTGAGGGCCCGGCAGACTGATACCTTCGCCCCTCTGCCCTTGAAGGCTCCATCGCCTTAGGGAGGAGGCACCTGGAATGGCTGCGGTTTCCCTTCCTCCCTTGGTCTACCAGTTCTTTAGCCTAACGATTCACCCGATGCAACTGAACGCCAACGAGGTCATGATCCTGATAGGGTTCTCCGCTCTTTCGGTCCTCCTCAACATGCATATCGACCTAAAGGTGGTCTTTTACGCCAACAAGCTCATCCTTATTCTCAAAAAGAGCTCTTACTCTACTGTCTACCTCTAGCCGCTCCCGGAATGCCACATTTTTTGGGGCTTGCCGAGGTCGGACAAGCAATGGGATTCCTACTCCAGGCTGTACGCCGTCGAAGGGGCGTGGTGCACCTTGGGTGAACGGAGAGTGTTTTCAAATTCCTCCATTTTTCCTGCAAAGTAAGTACTGAGTCGTGATTTTTGGGTCTGCGTGTACTTTATTTGTTTTTACTCATGATATTTTGCCTCGTGCAGCCTCTATGAATGAAAGCAGGTTCGAGCTGCGGTTGTCGGTGGGGCGGCTCAAGGAGCTGGAGGGAGTTGTCGTCTTCGGATCCTCTGAGGATTGCCGACACATTCAGGCCGTTCTGAATCCCCAGGTGATGAATATGATGCCGAGGATGGTCTCATATCTCCTATTTCCGCTGGACACGTGAGTCATCACCAAGCACCTTCGGAGCCAACTTGACGCCTCAGCTCTGAACCGGTTCTACTGGGATGAGCAGAGTCGTATCGCCATGGTGGATCGTCAGATCACGGCCTTGAGCTAGTTGGCGGGTCCTAATGACCTGGTGGTGCCGACCAATCACGAGCTCAAAGAAGTGGTGAAGCTCGGAGGAGTGCATCATACTCCGACAAAAGGAAGCCGCTGCCCCAAAGAGGGTTAGGGGTGAATTCATTTGGTGCCCTAGGGCCCCGTCGATCAGGTCATGGCTGTGTTTTAATCACGTTGCTTGGTCTTACAGGTTCGGACGTAGGCTTTTCAGCAGACCCCTCCCCGGTCAAGAGAGTACTGTTGCACACAGAGTTCGATCCAAGGACCCCGCTGGTCGGCATCTGGTGCTGTCCTCTGAGGATGAGGCCGGGGGGCAGGGAGTTGTCACCTAAAGAATGGGCTTGGACGACGACCTAGAGGATCTGTTCACGTCCGGGGGTGAAACACCCGTGGTGCCTTCTCCCGAGGTAGGTGGGCCCGTGACTCGGGAGGCGCCGGCCATAAAGATCGTGTATGGAAAAGAGGCGCCTTCGAGCCTGCCAGGGGAGCACGCTGCACCGACTTCCTCCGCCCCTAGCTCTAGTTCGAAGGTGGGCACGGGGTCCGGCACTGCCCGCTCCCGTGGGGAGATTGCTGAGGTCAGCGGAAGGGCTCCGAGGCTGAAGTCTCGGCTGTCTTCCCCTCCCCCGGTCCCTACGAAGCGGGGTCGCGAAATCGACTCGTCCAAGGGGATGAAAAGCCCAGCGTGGAAGAGAGGCAGAACTGCCCTTTCTTCCGATAGTGACGATGATGGGGCTATCCTGACCCTCGTGAGGAGGAAAAGGTCTGCGCAAGACTGCTCGTCTAAGAATGTTGGTCAAGACAAGACCAAAAAATTACAACCAGGCGGGTCTCCAAGGGAGGTGGTAGCCGAAGCTGCTGAAGCAGCAGCAGTCGCCGTGGCTTCTTCTGCTAAGGATGCGCCACCTCCAGCTGTCACTAAAAGTGCGCCTAGCAAAGCCCTGATTTCTACCGCCCCCACCTTCGTCACTTCGGGAGCGCCGAAAAAAGCTACTGGAGTGTGCTTGGTGGGGGGTGAAGGTGTCCTCGTGGTCGGCGGGGTGGAGTCGTCTTCCCCGGATACGAATAATGCTCAGGGAGAGGGTCCAGCCACAGAGTTCGAGCTGGAAGCGCTCTCGTTGGAGACTGTAGAGGTCGTTACTGGCCGCAGCATTACACAGGTTTGGCTCGTATGGCCATCACCTCTATGTTTTCGGCATCTTTGCTGAATGCTGACTCCCTTTTCTTATATTCTATAGCTAGCCACTGTCCAGTCCTTCTATTCCTCTCGTGTCGGCGAGCTGATCGGGCAGCTGAATGCCCGTTCTATGATAGCTAAGCAGAGCGAGGGCTCCCTCACCACATTGAGGGTGGACTTTGACCTGTACCAAAGCCTGGACGAGGCTAGGGTCAGCAGCATGGTGGCCTACGCTTTGAGCGTCGAGAAGGTCAGGTGTGAGGAGCTAGTCACCAAGTTGGCCGAAGCAGAGGGGAAGGTTCGGTCTCTCGAAGCTGAGGTCCCGGGTCTATGCTCGGAGGCCGAGATTGCTAGGCTGGCCCAAGCTGAGCTTAAGGTCAAGGAACAGGAGCTGCAGAATGTAGGGACGGAGATGGGGCTGGTTTTCATTGCTTGCGATAGAGCCGTCGACGAGGCTAAGGAGGCGAGGAAAGCCGAGGCGAAAGCCAAGCTAGAGGCCCATTCCCTGTAGCGCAGGCTCGACCAGTCCAACAAGATAATCTGACATCTCTATTTGGATCACAGTAAACTGATGGAAGCTCATATGGAGTTGTCTCGCAAGTGCGGCAAAGATCTCGCCGATATTAACATTTTTTTGATCGACTTTTCGCAGTAGCAAACAGAGCTGAGGCTAGCGGCGCTGAGAGATAGGCTGGCAGACGTGAAATTTGAAGGCCACGCAGAGGTGGTAATGCCAGACCAGTTCGATGAGCAGAAGGGTGTCGAGAGAGACCATTATTCCATTAGGTACTACATACAGTAGTTAGGGGATGAGATTAACATCGTGTATCCTGCTGATGTACTGAAGATGCTCGACAAAGAAAAAGACGAGCCCTCTACATCTGTCTCTATCGCTAGAGAGATTGCCCCTACCTCTGGTCTGCCAGAACAAGCCACGGAGGTTCCTAGGGATCAGCTTGGCCCTGGCGCCTTAACTGGCAGAGGGTCAAGTGCGGTCGTCTTGTCTAGTGACGATTCTGACCCCGATATGCTGTTCCCTGCCGAAGCTGGGCCAAGCATTGAAGCCGACATTGCTCCCCCCTTCGGAGATAACTAGGGTCTCTCGCTCTTTTGCGTATTTATAAAGTATTGATTGTGTCGTGTAAAGCTGACCCCTGCTGCAAGCACCTATTTAAATAATAAAAACGGCGTACTTTTCTCATGTTTATTCTATGTTTTTTTTTTGCCCGCATTCGTGGTCAGGGTCGGACATCATATCTGATGCCATTCCCTTGTCGGCGGTCCGTCCGACTTCTGGGTCTGGCCCAATCGTATATGATGTGGAGTTATTAGTGAATCCCCCCTATGCTATGACTGACAAGATTAGCTCTGAAGATCGGGACATGAGTTCTGGCTCGTCCGGATTTGAGGATGTATAATTTCTGTTATGACTTGTCTTAGCAAAATTTATTCCACACATATGGCTGGACTTCTCTGACCCTAAATGGGAATGCACCAGGAACCAGCTCCAAGGATTGGTCGACAACTGCTTGGACCCGTCGCTGTAGAGGAAAAGGCCTGGGCTCGACTCTCACCGAGAGCAAACAGGGCGTTACCACTCTGATGTGTCCTTGTGAGTCCGTCCAAGATCTGCATCTTGCAAATAGAGACACCGAGTATGTGTCCCTGTCGACCATGTATCCTGTAATTCAAGAAACAATATCCAGAATTTGGTTTTAATTTCTTCCTTCGCATTTGGTCTTGTCTGGGCCTACTTCCAACGGGTAGGCCTTGGCCCCATCTACTTTCAGTCTATACATAACTAAGGCGCTCTCTGGGGGGAGTCTACTTCCAATGGGTAGATCTTGGCCCTGCTTACCTTTGGCTTATGTGAGCTAAGGTACTCTCTAAGGAGGGCGTACTTTCAACGGGTAGACCCTGGCCCCATTTACCTTTGGCTTATGCGTAGCTTAGATGCTCTCTGGGGAGGGTCTACTTCTAAAGGGTAGACCCTGACCCTGCTTACTTTTGGCTTATGCATAGCTAAAGTGCTCTCTGAGGAGGGTCTGCTTTCGACGGGTAGACCCTAACCCTGTTTAATTTTGGCTTAGGCGTAGCTTAGGTGCTCTCTGGGGAGGGTCTTATCACTCAAATCTTCCCCATCCTGCAGGTATTCCTTAAGGGTCGGCAGCAATTTTTTGTTGCGTGGCCTATTGCCCTTCGTACATCCTCTCGGGTCATCTGCAAGTGACGTGATCCCTGTAGTACGATTTTTGATGAGGTCTGCTGGTAAGCATTTCATTGCGTAGCTCATTCTTCATACGTTTTCTCGGGCCATCGACAAGCATTTTATTGCGCGATGTGATTCCCATAGTACGATCATTATTGAGGTCTACCGGCAAGCATTTTATTGCGCAGCTCATCCCTCTTCGTACGTTTTCTCGGGCCATCAGTAAGCATTTTATTGCGCGATGTGATTCCCATAGTACGATCTTTATTAAGGTCTGTTGGCAAGTATTTTATTGCACAGCCCATTCCTCTTCGTACGTTTTCTCGGGCCATCAGCAAGTATTTTATTGCGTGATGTGATTCCCATAGTACGATCTTTATTGAGGTCTGCTGGCAAGCATTTTATTGTGCAGCTCATTCCTTTTCGTACGTTTTCTCAGGCCATTGGCAAGTATTTTATTGCGTGATGTGATTCCCATAGTACGATCTTTATTTGTGTGAATAGTTCGTGGGGTCTGGCACTGGGGCATACCCTTTTTCATAGCAATCCAATGGATAAGTCTGTGTAGCAGACATCTTGACCTGTTTTGAAATTAAGCTATTTAACAATACAAGCATTTACATGTGTCTCACAACATTTACATGTGTCTCACATATGGTATTTTTTCAAGTGCTGAGCATTCCACGTGTTAGGTAGGCTATTCTCGGTCTTGAATTCTTTCAGGACGTATGCACTATTGTCAAGCGCATTGATCACCTTGTTGGGCCTGACCCAGTTAGAGTCTAGCTTCGAGGAATTTCTTGTTCTAACCTTTAAGACCCAATCTTTGGCGTTAAATAGACGAGTGCTAACCTTATTTGCATAGTAAGACCTGGCCTGCTAGCGGTGCGAGGGCAGATAGACTAGAGCCATGTCCCTTGTTTCCTTAAGGAGGTCTGTGTTATGGCTTAGCTGCTGCTCGTTCAGTGAGGCGTCTCTTACCACTTCGGAGTGAAGGGTCGGGAGGCCAATTTCTGTTAGGATCACCGCCTCTGACCCATAGTCCATGGCGAATGGTGTTCTTCCCGTCAATCTCCGCTCCGTGGTTCGATGGGCCCACATAACGGCCGATAGCTCTTCTAACCACCTTCCTTTAGCCTCCTGTAAGTTCATTTTTATATTGCTGAATATGGCTTTGTTTGTTTCCTCTGCTTGGTCGTTCCCCTGAGGGTAGTTTATAGATGAGAAGCTAAGTTTTATATCATACAACTCATATAGTTCCTTAAGCTTAGCGTTCTAGAACTGTGCCCCATGATCAGTGTGTATCTCTTTCGGGATTCTGTATCGGCAAATTATGTTTTTTCAAATCAAGTTAATCGTGTCTGCCTTATTGACGGTCATGTAAGCTTCAGCTTCTACCCATTTGGTGAAATAATCGGTCGCCAGCAAGACATACTTTCTTCCCCTTGGAATTTTGGAGAGCTTTCCGACGATGTCCAAACCCCACTTAGCGAAGAGCCAAGGAGTTATGTTTGAATAGAGCTCTTCCATGGGTTGGCATTTCAGGGGCGCGAACCTCTGGCACTTATCATATTTCTTGACAAACTGGGCCACCTCGGTCATCATGTAGGGCCAGAAGTATCCAGCCGTTAAGGCCTTGTGGGCGAGGCTACGTCCGCCAGAGTGGTTACCACACGCTCCCTCGTAGATTTCCTCCATTAGTTTCTGCACCTCCATGGGACCTACGCACCTCAGCATTGGTCCCATCATCGACCTTCTATACAATCGGCCCTCCACTATCGAGTATCGGGCAGCCTTCAATCTGATCGACCTTGCTTTTTAGGGGTTTATGGGTAGGTTTCCCGACACCAGGTATTGGGTGATGGGTCTCATCCAGCCTTCGTCTTCAGAGTCAGTCGCGAAGACGTGGCGTGCGGGGGTCTCCAAAGGGTCTCTCATGTTTTCGTCCTCTAGCAAAATCTCCGCGTGTTCGGTCGTCTCCCCAATCGATACGCTTCTAGCTAGCTCGTCGGCCTTTTGGTTCATCTCCCTGAGTATCTGTTCGATATCGAAGCTGCTAAAGCGAGCTTTCACCCCCATTACCGTGGAGAAGTACCTGTATAATCTTGGCTCTTTTACTTCGAAGTCTCCCTTGACCAGACCCACGATCAGCTGTGAGTCAGTCCTTACCACGATGTTCTCTACTCCAAGAGCAGAGCCACCTCAAGGCCTTGCAGCAGCACCTCGTACTCCGCCTCATTGTTTGTTGCGTGAAAACCAAGCCTCAAAGCTTTCTCTACCCTGAGTCCTGCTGGGGTCTGCAGGACTATTCCGATACCTGACCCCGATGTGTTCGTGGATCCGTCATTGTAGAGAGTCTAAGTTGAAGGGATGTGAGCCGGAAACGTCTGAAGCGGGTCACGTGGCTCGCCGAAGGACTGGATTTTCACTAGGAAGTCTGCCATGACTTGCCCTTTCTTCGCCATTTGAGGCCGATACTCGATGTCATATATCTCTAACTCGATGGCCCATTTGGTCAGTCGCCCTGATAGGTCTAGTTTGGCGAAGATTTGCCAGATGGGGAAGTTCGTATACACTGTAACCGAGTGTGCCTCGAAGTACTACCTTAGTCTTTTCTTAGCATTGATCAAAGTGAGAACCAATTTCTCTGTCATACTGTATCGCGTCTCGGCGTCCAGGAGTATGTGGCTTGTGTAAAATACCGGCTTCTACTTGCTATCTTGCTCGACGAATAAAATACCGGCTTCTGCTTGCTGTCTTGCTCGACGAATAGTACGGCACTGATCGCTACTTTGGACACTGCTAAATAAGTACATAGGCGCTGCCCCTCTGCTGGGGAAGCCAGGATAGGCGGGTGACTTAAGTACAGTTTGAGCTCTGTCCGTGCCTCATCCTGCTCCTTCCCCTAGACGACTGTGGAGCTTTTCTTTATGCATTGGAAGAAAGATTTACATCGGTCAGACATTTTGGAGACAAACCGGCTGAGTGCAGCTATCTTTCTGATTAGGCGCTGGACCTCCCTGATAGTTGAGGGTCTCTGTACATCCGCGATCAAGGATAATTGGGTCAGGTTGGCTTCAATGCCCCTTCTACTCACGATGTGTCCCAGGAACTGGCTAGAGGACACCTCGAATGCGCATTTCTTAGGGTTCAGACACATTTAGTAGTGCCTTAAAATTTGGAAACATTCGTCCAGATGCCCCAGATGGTCCGAAGCTTCTTGCTCTTCACGACCATGTCATCGATGTAAACCTTCATCGTCTTCTCCAGCAACTCGGCGAACATTTTGTTCATAAGAATCTGGTAGGTCGCCCCTGCATTCTTCAAGCCAAATGGCATGCATTTGTAATAATACAGACCTCTCTCTATAATGAACACCGTGTGGATCTGGTCTTCCTCATATAGGAGAATCTGGTTGTATCCAGAGTAGGCATCCAGGAAGCTCATCCTGTCAAATCCTACCATCGCATCGACTATTTGATCGATCTTTGGCAGGGGAAAGCTATCTTTCGGGCAGGCCTTATTCAGAGTGGTGAAATCTATGTAGGTCCAGTCATCGTCGTTTTTCTTCTTTACCACCACCGGGTTGGAGACCCAGCATAGGTATACGAACTCCATGATTAGGCCGTTTTCCAATAGCATCTAGACCTCCTTATTGATCGCCCTGTTTTTCTCTAGCGCAAGCATTCAGGGCTTCTATCTGACCGGGGGAAAGTTGGGGTTTGTGTTCAGTCAGTTGCAGGCGTGCATGTGGTCTATTCCGGTATGTCATCATGGGACCACGCGAAGATGTTACTGTTCTGCCTAAGGAATTCCAATAGCTCGCTCTTTTCCTCTTCGGGTAGCAGGGCCCCGATCAAGACTACTTTCCCCAGTTCTACTTCTTTCAAAAGGACCGCTACCAATTCCTCAATCATGGTTTCTGGCCCATCAGACTCCTCTTCGATCCGCTTTATGTATACTGGCAGGCGGTCCTTTGATTTCTATCTGTCCCCTGTCGAGGCACTCGCGCTCGCATCGGCTCCCCTCAAGGTGGTTGAAAAATATTTTCTCGTGGAGGTCTGGTCTCCTTTAATGTCTATCATGTAAGTACAATCCTTTGATTGACATCTTAAGATCTGGTGGAGGGTAGAGGCGACCCCATGCATGGCATGGATCCACCCTCTCCCCAAGATTACGTTGAAAGAGGACTGGCAATCGATGACGATGAAATCTACTTCCAGGCACCTCTCCGCGGCACAGATCTTCAGAGTCACGACGCCAACAGGGCTGATCTTAGTGCTGTTGAAGGCGAACAGCGGCTGACAGGTCGCCTAAGCACGTCGATTCAGGCCCATGTTCTTGAACATGCTGAGGAACAAGACGTCGATGCTACTCCCGCCGTCGACCAGAACCCTTCCAACCAACGCGGAGTCGATCTGCAGCTTAATCACCAGGGGGTCATCATACGGTAGGCGCACCGTGGCCAAGTCTTGCTGGGTGAAGGTGATGGGGGCGACTGAGGTGTAGCTTTCTCCCATCATTGGGTGGTTCACGAAATGGCCTATGCCCCTGCGCTTCACCCTCTCTTCGGTTCTTTTCTAGCACTTTTCCTTCTCCTCCTGACTCTGGGTTGGCTATGGTCTGCCTATGATCGTCGGCATTATCCTCAGAGCCTGCTCCCCTGAGCTGGAGGCTTGGGTGCTTTCTTTTTTCAGGCCCGACGGCGTCCTTCTTGGACTGGCTCCCACCTGTCTTCATATACTGCTTCAACTTTCTGGCTTGGATTGCCATCATAACCTGCGCGTAAAGGCTATGGCAGTTAATGGTATCATCCCCATGATCTTTGTGAAATTGGCAGTACCTGCTCCTGTTCTTCATGTTCTCAGGAACACCAGACTTGAGCGGATCTTTGAAAATGTCCATGTCTCTATTCTGGAGGTAGATCACATCGATCGACGTGTGAAGCTCGTACTTTGGCAGAGGATCCTTAAACGTCTTCCTCCTCTTGCCACTTTCTTGACTACCCTGGGTTGGGGTTCCCTGCTTCGGAGCTAGCCCCTGGGCCGGTGCATGCCTCTTTATTCCTTGTGGGGCTGGGATTTGCACCGGCGCTGTTGTTATCACGGCGGAGGCCTTGGGCGCTTTCTGGTGGCTTTCCAGTACCCTAAATACCCCTTCCGATTTTTTCTGGACGTCTGTCTTGTCGTATGGCAAATTCAAGAGTAGATGGTCTGATAGCATCGACCCTGGCTGCAGGCCCCCGACGAATGAGCTCGCAGCTTTGGCCGAGTCGGCATTGTGCAGTAAGCGCGACAAATATTCCCTTGGAGACTCGTTTGTGGATTACTCCAACCGGTCAAAGTCTCGTATGGTTTTTAGCTTCCTCCAGACGCCCGCGTATTGTTTTAAGAAAAGTTTGCAAAAATCTTCAAACCCGTTTATAAACTTCTCTGGGAGTTGCCTGAACCAAAATAGGGCTGACCCTACCAGGGTGGTGGAGAAGACTTTGCAGGTCACAGCCTCGTCCCTAGTCTCCAGGGCCATCTTTTGCTGAAAATGGTATATGTGGTCGAGGGGGTCGGTCTTTCCCTCGAACGGTCTGAAGGTCAGAGTCTTGAAGTCCTTCGGCTTGGGATTCAGCTAGATCCAATCGGCGAAGGCCGTCCGGCTGATCCCTCGCACGATCTATTCTGCCAGATCATCGGGGATCTAGTTGTGATAGGCCTTGAGTCTCTTACTCAGCTCCCCCATCATCTCCTGTTTCCAGTTAGGAAGCACACCTTCCGGGCTCTCCTGGTGTCTTCTGTCCACCGCCGCTCCCACTTGGAAAGGCTTTGTCTGGCTTTATCGTTCCCCCTACATCCGTGATCTGGACGGGGCGGGGACTTCCCTTGGTGGTTGACCCCTAGACTCTTGCTGGACCTCCTCATCAAAGCCCTCCATTCGCCCACTCCTGGCTTCACTTGCCAACAGACCTTCAAGGCGAGTATTATCTCTACGAACTTCTGCGACTTCTTCTTTTAAGCCCAGGATGGCCTCATGGGCCATCTCCGCCTTCCTGTTTGCTTCTGCTAAGGCGGCAAGCATTTGGTCCAGTTTTTACTCCAAACCTGGTCGCACTTCCCGAGAGCTTCCTTCGACGTCGGGACGTGTGCTCCTAGTTGTCATTCTTGAGGATAACATCCAATGTTGTATGGCTTTTTTGTTTGGGGAGATCATGGTCGTGAGACTCTTACTCTTTCTCTCGCGCTCAACGTTTCCCACAAACGGCGCCAAACTATTGGTGACAATTCTTACCAGCTGTCCACATGTCTCTGAATTGCTGATACTATATCTATCAACTGTCCACGTATCCTCACTATCCCAGAGTGCTTTTGACTTCAGGTCGGGTTGGAGAAGCAAGGGTGGCCACCTGCAAAGACTCTCTGATGCTTAAGTCAGATGTTTATCCCTGAGATTGAGTAGCAAAGATCAAGTTTTTCTCTTGCTTATAAATTTTTATCTATTTCTCTTTGTGTGTGTATGCCTATGTCCTCGGAGGGACGCATGGCTCGTATATATTGTCATGGAACTGAGAACCTTCTGGCTCTCAATTCCAGGATCGAGTTTTTTTTTTTCTCATGACTTACTCTAGAAATCACGGCCCGTAGTTACCGTAATCTCCCTTACATCATCGTGACCTGCTTTTCATTGTCCCCTAAGTCTCGAGCCCGACGAGGGCGAGACTTTGATAAGCCGCCGTTCTGTTAGAACGGTTTGCCCAATGCGTACACCTACCCAGAATTGTATTAAATGTCTTGTCTAAGTCTGGAGCAGTGCGCTGCCTCCAATGATCTTCTGGCGAAAGACCCTCGAATCTCCTGACCCCATCTGTCGATGTAAGAATTAGACTGGGTCGAATCCGTCCAGGGTTTGGAATGGATTCAGCCCTAGCTCCGACAGCCCACGGCCCCATACGATATCACGTACAACTCGTGTGGTTTTTAAGCAGCCCTTCTGGACACATGTCGGACAGTGTGTCCCTATGATCTATTCTGCCAGAGTGGGCCCACACAATAGGATGGGTTGAACGGGTTAGCGAGTGAGATGACAGGACTAACGGGAGTGGGCGAGAGAGATGGCGGTGAGCCACTGAGAGGACGGGTGAGAGACTGAGCTAGGTCTGGTCGAGAGAGATGACGACAGTGGGCGAGAGAGACGTAGTGCAGAGGTGCTTGATTGCTTGGAGATGACCAATAGCTCTTGCCTTCTTGGGTCTACCGAAGAGAGACTGAGAGTGAGTTTGGAGCTTGGGAGTTGGGGGCAGATGCGGGCTGCGGCTAGCCGTGCAGCACGCTGAAGCCTGGCGAGTTTCAAACGAGAGTCGAGAAGAGAGAAGAAAGAGTGCGGCTGTGTATGAGATTATTTTTTGTCTTTTGTTAACTGATTAACCTGGGTTGCTGTTAGTTGGGCTTAGGTCGAGAATGGGTTATTGAGTTGGGCTATTGGCATAACCAATCAATTATTTAAAAATTATAGCAAAAATATA
This sequence comes from Parasponia andersonii, assembly GCA_002914805.1. Lineage (NCBI taxonomy): Eukaryota > Viridiplantae > Streptophyta > Magnoliopsida > Rosales > Cannabaceae > Trema > Trema andersonii. The sequence goes on from JXTB01000361.1 coordinate 395,752, forward strand.
CATATTACTAATATTTCAGTCATTTCGGTTTGAAATCGAACTCATCCTTCAAAAATCGTAAACCACACAGTTCGGAGTTTTTCTAAACTATAACAAACCCTAGGTGGAAAAAAAAAAAAAACCATCGATTTCAGTGTAATTCAGTTCGGTGTGGCCAATTTCAGCGGTTTTTTTGAACACCCCTGACATAACAGCAAAATAGAAAACTAAAGTACAGCGGTAGTAGCTATTTTGGTCGCTAATAGGAGACTCACTGTTGAATTTTATACTCCTTCATAATTATAATACAGTATACACATCGAAATAATAATATGGGATTCAAATTTGATCTTCGTTCCTCATAGGGGTTCTTCTGCTGTCATGACCATAAAAGTCACCATTTGTTCTGTGACATTTGATCATGACGTTTTAACTCGAGACATTTTAAACAAGACCGGTTGAGTGGGATTTAGTTTATGACTAATTTAATTAAGTAAAAAGTTACCAATTAAAATAGCATTATTAATATTAATGATTTATACTAAAATTCCTGGATTTGCCATGATAACATTTCATGTATTGATGCATAAGTAGACGCAGCAAAAGAGTAAGATATTAAATTTTACATGCACAAGTCTCAGTTAGTTTTCTCTTATGTATATATAGGCACATATCAGATTAAAGCACTCCTAGAACACAAACATTACTTTGAAACAAATTCTTGCATAAATTTTTGACATTGCTTTTGGTAATTGAGCTTACGTACCTTAATCACTTGAAGGAATATATATATATATATATATGTATATATATAAACATGACTTGTGTATAGTTTTATACTTACATAAATATATATATATATATATGTATATATGTGATATTGGCACGGCTCAATCAAACAACAGATCTTTAGAATTAAAGCACCGATTTCTGATTGAACCGTACCAATATCCCATTGCTAAGCTGATCGATCTGAGGCCCTCAGTATTAGTGCCTCAACATTTCCTCGATATTATCGTACGTGTTCCTGCGATTTGAGCAGAAGAAAACTAAGACATAATATATTATATCCGGAGAAATATGGCAAAAATAATGTACGTATCATGTATACGCAGATTTGGAGGAACATGGCAATAATAGTAGTAAATATTAATTTCCTACCTCAAATGTTGCTAACTATAAGTATAATCATATATATACATATATACATATATACATATATAAAGTACTAATTACCGAAGAAACAAGGCATATTACACGGTGGAAAGATTATGAATATCATCATGGCTTGGCTTTTATATATATATATATGAGGATGATGAACTTGAAAGGAAGTGTTAATAAATTATGTCTCTGATATCCCTGTCTATATGTATAAGATGGATTGATATATAAACTTAACAAGGGTGGCCAAGAAGTTGGGGCTACTTTACTTTTTTGAGGTACTATGCTGAATAGGATAGCATGACTTGTTGGGAGCTTTGATGAGAAGTTTATCTCATTTCTAATTAATGAGAGAGAGAGAGAGAGAGAGAGAGAGAGAGATTAATGATCAGAAATGGCAGGTGGGGTGTGACCTCTGAAAATGCTGGCATTGAATATGGCCACCAAACTTACAACGTAAAGGAGGTGCCTCTATTAAAGTGAAAGCTAATTACACACAATATTTAATTTATATGTGTATATTTAAATATGTTTCTGTGGGATAACAACTGGTCACCGAGGCAGAAACTCTTGAGCTTTCAATTTTCTGTATTTATGATGACCACTTTTTCTTTTTTGGAGCCTGAGATTTGTGGTGTCACACACCCCATATTTGAAATTCAAAAACTTAAGAAACAAGGTCCTCATTACTATTGGTTTGATTAAATGAGTATTATATATGTAACTATATATCTTATAATAAGTGATTAAATATTGTTTATCTAGTTGCAACATTTCGCACCAAAACGTCTAGATCATTCAAACAATTGATTATGAAGAAAAGTCGGGAACAATATTTTCCTTCGGAGGAAAATCAAGCTTTACCAATTACCATGTATGCATCATCATGATGAGGTCATCGTTCAAAGGAGAAAAGAGACCTATCACCGACGCGAACTAATGTTGTGGAAATCATAAAAGCACTTGGAAATGATGAAGATCCTATGCCACTTCCACATTAACACGATTGTAGGTAATTAATTACTACTGCTGAACATCCTTTGCCACTTCAGTCATATAGATTAACACGATAGTAGGTAATTAATTGCTACTGCTTCGTGTGGCTTAATTTCACTATCTGTAGTTATTAAGCACTTAATGAACCATGCATTACAAAAAATTAGGCACTTCTGCAGTAATTAGTATGCATGTGGATAATAACATATGCAAATAAATACAGTACTTCACGTGTGGATAGTTAAATATAAACTATTAGAAATTGAATCCGTTAATATTTAATCTAAGTTAACTAAGTTCTATGATGAATTACATGTAATTGACGAAGCAGGCAAAAAATATCAATCTGGTACCACCACAAAACCTTTATTTTTGTGAATAAAAGAAAATTCATAACTAAAAGAACTTTGTTATCTTCACATCGTGATTAAAAATTCTGTGACTAAAAATTTTAGTCACAAAAATAATAAACTTTTGTGACTAAATGTATTTTAGTCACAAATTTAATGACAACAAATCTTATTACTATAAACAAAAAATTGTGACTATTAGTATATTACTAACAATTTGTTATCAAATATCAACTTTTAGTCACAATAAATTATTAATTCGTAATTAGATGTCACTTTTAGTTGCAAAATAATAAAAAGCATGTCACCAGCTAAACGTTGATTTTGTTGTAGTGCATCTGTTGTTGTTTGTAACCAGAGAATAGTATTAATGTATCGGAATCAGAAAACTTAAGCTGGGGAAGAGTTGGATATATGCTATTTTAATGTAATATACACCTAATTAAAATTTACATACAATCGGATGTACTGTGTGTGGTACCGTGTGTAATATATCGCAAATCAAATCCTCTTATAACTAACCTGTAGTACAGCTATGTAGCAAGAATCTGTAGAATCAATATCAAGAAATTTAGTACTTTAGTAGTCAATATATATATATATATATATATATATATATATATCACTATATATATATATATCACTATATATATATATCACTAAATACAATTATATATTGTTAGGACCCAAAATTTAAAATCATCACTTTTAATAATTTTAAACATAAATATAATAAAATATTTGGCTTAGAGCATCTGTGACTACGTTAGTATTTATTAGATGATAGTTAATTTCACAGTCATAATCTTTTACCAGTTCAAGCTATCTTTTTTGTCTCATATTTAGGTCCTTCTAAGTTAAAAAGTACCTAAGACTCTTGTGATCTATATAGATCTCATATTTCTCCCCATAAAGATAATGTTTCTAGATTTTCGGTGCAAAAATAACTATTGTTAATTCTAAATCATGAATATGATATCTCTTTTTATATTCTTTCAATTACCTAGAGGCATAAGTAATGACTATACTATTTTGCATCAGAATATATCTTAATCCATTCTTCGAGGTATCATTATAAACAATAAATTTCTTTAACTAGACGTTATTAAAATTATAAAGGTTGTCATTAAATGATGCATCAATTCCTCAAAACTCCTTTCATAGTTATCGTCCTATTGAAACTTCACATTCTTCCATGTTAAATGAATCAACCACATTGGCTTTGGATCTCACATGCAAGATCCCATACGGATCTGAAGCCTATAGCTCTGATACCATTTCTGTCACAACCAGAAATTCAAAATTATAATTTTTAATATTTTTAAGTGAAAATATAATAAAATATTTTTTTGAAATTCAGGAGAAATCAAGTATTAGATAATTTCATTTTGATTCTCAAGTTATGTAGGTTGTAGCAGAATTGGGCTACATCAAGTAAACCCACTCAATCCTTTTGACTTGCGCACACGTAGTGGCGTAAGTACTCTTCCACCAAAGCATTGATCTGCTCCGTTTGGCCATCGGTTTGCGGATGGTTTGCTATGGAGAACTTTAATTCTGAGCTCATGAGTTTGAAAAGATAGGTCCAGAATTTACCCGTGAACCGCGCATTACAGTCGCTGACTATATCCCGTGGCACTCCAAACACCTTCACCACGTGTTTGAAAAATAATTCGGCAGCCACATCCGCCGGGCAAGCATGAGGTGCAACAATGAATACTGCATATTTGGAGAATCGATCAACAACCACTATTATTGATCGCTTGCCATCAACCGCAGGAAAGCCAACAATAAAATCCATGGAGATGGACTCCCATGGTCGTTCCGGGATGGGGAGGGGTTGAAGAAGACCGGCTTGTTTCTTCCTCTCGGTCTTGTCTAGTTGGCACACTAGACATGTGCGGACATAGAGTTCAACGTCCTCCTCCATCTTGGGCCAGAAGTAGTACTTTGTCAACAAGGCAAGCATCCGTTCCACTTCTGGATGGCCAGCCCATTGAGGGTCATGGGTCTCTTTCAACAAATCTTGTCTAAGTCCCTCGCCCTTAGAGACATACAATCTGCCACCCTTCGCATGCAACAGGTTGTCCTCGATCCAATACTTGCAGATTTTCCCGTCAAGAACTTGCTACCTCAACTTGCAGTAAGTCTTATCCGCTTCAATGTGTTGCTTGATTTTGTCAAGAAAACTCAATTCTACCATTGTAAGGGGAGCAACAAAGGATTTTACCTCTTTTTGACTAAGAGCATCTGCCACCTGGTTCTCTTTGCCTGGCAGATGTAGCCATGCGAAATCAAACTCAGCAAGGAATTCCTGCCACCTTGCTTGTTTCGGGGAGAGTTTCTTTTGCATCTTGAAGTAGGTGTTGGCAACATTGTCAGTTATCACTGTAAATTTTGTACCCAACAGATAATGTTTCCATATCTCTAGGTAATGAATCACTGCTGCCATCTCCTTTTCGTGGGCTGAATACCGCTGTTCAGCTTCTTTCAGCTTCCGACTTTCGTAGGCAATGGGGTGTCCCTCATGGACTAACACCCCAGCAATGGCTCTATCAGATGCATCGGTATGGACTTCAAATGGTAAGTTGAAGTCCGGTAAGCATAGAACAGGTTCCGAGATTACCGCTTGTTTCACCCTCTCGAAGGCTCTTTGACATTCGTCCGTCCACTCCCACTTTCTATCTTTTTTCAGCAAGTCGGTGAGTGGGCTTACTTTCTTCGAGTAGCCTTCGATGAATCTTCGGTAATAATTTGCTAGTCCAAGGAAGGACCGCAACTCAGTCACCTTCGTTGGGGCTGTCCAGTCAACAATGGCTTGGACTTTCTGCTCATCCATATGGATCTTCCCTCTGCTAACCCGATGTCCCAGAAACATAATTTTTGTTTGACAGAACTCACATTTTTCTTTCTTGACATAAAGGGAATTCTCCCTCAGCTTAGAGAAAACCCACTTTAAGTGATGTACATGTTCAAGCAACGACTCACTATACACCACTATATCATCTAGATAGACCACTACAAAATCATCTAGGAACTCATAGAGCACATCGTTCATCAAGTTGCAAAATGTAGCAGGGGCGTTGGTTAACCCAAAAGGCATAACAAGGAACTCGTAAGAGCCATACCTCGTGATGCATGCCGTTTTTGCCTCATCCCCATCGGCAATGCGCACCTGCCAGTATCCCAACCGCAGGTCCAGTTTAGTGAAGTACATTGCCCTTGATAACTGGTCGAACAAATCCGCCACATTTGGAACAGGGTACTTATTTTTAATAGTTACCTTGTTCAGTACTCTATAGTCTACACACATCCGAAGGGACCCGTCTTGCTTCTTTTGAAAAAGCACCGGTGCACCGTAGGGTGCCTTCGAAGGTTGTAGATACCTCGCCTCCAGTAACTCATCTAGCTACTTTCACAGCTCCGCCAACTCCCTTGGTGCCATTCGATAAGGGGCACGAGCAGGAGGTCTTGCTCCAGGTTCGAGCTCGATCTTATGATCTATATTCCGTCTTGGTGGCAACTTTTTAGGTAACTCAGCCGGCATTATGTTGCTAAACTCCTCAAGTACCGCAGCGATTTTGTCAGGGACATCCACCACTTTATCTGCCTTGATTTCCACCAGGGCAGCAACCATCGTGACTTCTCCCCTCTTTAATCCAGACTTTAGTTGAGAGGCCGACTGAAACATCGGTTTCTCAGCTACTCTTCCCCCAAATTCCACAGGCACCAAGCACGGACACCTCTCATCGGTAATGAACAGTCCACCCAAATGGGGTACTGCCATAACCTTTGCTTGGATAAAGAACTCAATGCCCAAAATAAGATCGAAGTCATCGAGCGGAACAGCCATGAACGCACATTCTCTTTCCCAATTCCCAACTTTAAGAAGAGAATTTGTTGTACCTTGTATTGGCTGTGTGCCCGAATTCACTGCCTTGATCTTACTCGAGCTCTTTGACACCACCAAGCCCAAATCTTCCACCAAGCATTGCGACATGAAATTGTTGGTTGCCCCCGTGTCTAACATGACTCGTACCGTGCTTTCGTTTAGTAACACGTTTACATACATGAGGCCCTTGTATGTATTCAACTTCTCCGAAGTAATGGCATTCAACAATTGTAAGGGGTTTACCCTTGGGGCCGGTTCTTCCCCGTCAGAACCATCTAAGGTAATAAGGGCCGAGAGCTTCTCCCGTTATGGACAATTTTGAAGACGATGGGGACCATCGCAAAGGAAGCAACCCGAGCTCCTCTTGCCTTGGGACCCCTCTTGTCCCTTAGCTCTCGAAGTTTCTCCTTCCTTTTTCTTCTTTTTGTCCTTCTNCCCTTCCTCTTCTCAGTGTTAGAAGAGGATGGTCCGAACTTATAGTCAATCAGACTATCCGCTGCCGCTATCGCCGTAGGTAGATTTGACACATTCTGTCTCCTTAATTCAGCCTGCGCCCAAGGCTGGAGACTAGACAGAAAATTGAAAAGCTTGTCTTCCTCGGACATGTTTTTGATGTCCAACATTGAGGAACTGAATTCCTTAACATACTCCCGAACGGATCCCTTATGCCTCAATTTCTTGAGTGCTTCTCTTGCCACCCATGTCGTGTTCATGGGAAGGAATTGATCCTTCAATTCCTTCTTTAGAGTCTCCCATGTGTTGATTCTCGGCCTGCCAGCACTCGCATCATCGTCCATGCGAGTTCCCTACCACAACTTTGCATCACCGGCAAGGTACATGCTAGTAATGGTGACTTGTTCCTCATCTGCCACATGAGCAGCCTTGAAATACTGCTCCATGTCCCAAAGGAAATTCTCTAATTCCTTTGCATTTCTGCTTCCGCCAAATTGCTTTGGCTCGGGAACTTTCAGCTTGGAACCGCCACCTTTCTCATTGCTACTAGAGGGTCTGGCCGAGACTCTCTTGAGCAAGCTAACATCACCTTCCATAGAAGCCAAACGTGCTTCTACACGATCTGCTAAGGCCAAAATTTCCTTGAGCGTATCGTTATACTAGTCCACCATATCTTTCTGGTTGTCACGGACAGTTTGCTGGAGCTCAGCAATACTGGCCGCATGCAAGTCAGCTTGTTCTGCCAGGGTCATTGCATCAGGCGCTGGCGCACCAATCAGCATCTCGAGAATACCAACACGTTCGCCAAGATCCTTCATCTCAGCTCTGATACCAACTTGTCACAGGGTCTAAAATTCGAACTAAATTTTTCGCATTGTGATGGCACTAAGTCGCCCACTTAGTAAGCCGCACTCAAGTGTTTAACTCACAAACGCAGAATAAGGGACTCTTGGGACAATTTTAAGCAAGGCACTCACCACATACAGGAATCACTCCTAACCTTTTTATTAATCACAAAAAGGAATTACAACTCACTCGGAAGGGAACACACATGCCTCTTCTTTCTGTTTTGTCCTCAACCATTCCCACACTTGGGTATTTATAGGCAACATAGGTGTAGCTGACACCCCCAACTACTAGGACCACTATTCTCACGTTCTAAGGATTGGAACACGTTTAGATCACTAAAAGATGCCATCTGGCTTGAGGTTGTGCGGGATAATATGAGAAGTGGCCGAAGGAAATGGAACTGGCCACGTTCAGCACGTCTGCCTGCGCAACGTGCAGTGTGGCCGAGTGGCGCACGCATTCTGTGTGCCACGCCCAGTCATGCCTCGGTGGTGCGCCCGCTTTCCCGCGCAGGTGCACCACATCCGCAACACTCGGCCACTCGCCCGGTTTCTCATGGAACTCGGTCGTGGGCGCCCAACTGCCCACCTTGGTCAGTCGTGGCCACATTTAGTAGACCAGGTTCCCCACCTTTCTCGGTCACGTTCCCCGCCTTTCTCGGCCACTTACCGAGGCTGGTGCCAAGGCGTTCCATGACTCTCCAGTCATGGTCACGCTCGCTTGGACATGTCTCCACTTTTCTCGGCCGTCTGTCCAAATGTCCGCCCCAACGTCCGGATGTCTCTCATGCCTGTCTATGCGTGTTGATTGTGTGCGCATGCCCAGTCTCGGCCGTGCACATGTTCTGATGTGCGTGCGCACCATGTTGTGCACGCCGCCCTTATGAAACTCATTGTGGGACGTGCATATGTGAGTCACTCGCATGTGTGCCTTAGTGTTCTGCCTACTCAGTGTGTCCGCCCAACACACTTGCCTTGCATGCCCGCCATGCATTTTCTTGCAGCAACAAGTCTCCCATGCCTTTCCTCCTAAGGCATGGTTGTGAGTCGGCCCGTGCCAACTTGCACACAGGCCCAGCCAGAGTTTACGAGGGTCTTACAAACCCACCCCCGCCGGATGAAGCCGACGTCCTCGTCGGGAGGGTTTCCAAATAAGCCTTCACCTCGTCCTCAAACTCCCACAAAGTAACATCACATTCCCAAGTAGCGTCCGCCTCGCTACTTCCTTCCCATTGAACCAAATAGTCCGTTCTTCGGTTCTTGTAGCTTGCCCCCATGGTTCGGTGATCAAGAATTTTCGCCAACCTTTTCTGAAATACCTTTCTCACAATCGGTGGAGCTCGTTTCACTTGTTGCCGCCCAGTATCCTTATGGTAAGGTTTGAGGAAACTTACATGGAAAGTGGGTGAATCTTCATTCTTTCAGGCAATGCCAGCCTGTATACTACGTTGCCGACCTTCTAAGGACTTACAACTCCTAACCTTTTTATTAATCACAAAAAGGAATTACAACTCACTCGAAAAGGAACACACAAGCCTCTTACTTTCTGTTGTGTCCTCAACTATTCCCACACTTGGGTATTTATAGGCAACATAGGTGTGGCTGATACCCCCAGCCACTAAGACCACTTTTCCCATGTTCTAAGGACTGAAACACATTTAGATCACTAAAAGATGCCATCTGGCTTGAGGTTGTGCGGGACAATATGAGAAGTGGCCGAAGGAAATGGAACTGGTCATGTTCAGCACGTCTGCCTGCGCTGTGCGCAGTGTGGCCAAGTGGCGCACGCATTCTGTGCGCCATGCCCAGTCGTGTCTCGGTGGTGCGCCCGCTTTCCGCGCGCAGGTGCACCACGTCCGTAATACTCGGTCACTCACCCGGTTCCCATGGAACTCGGTCGTGGGCGCCCAGCCGCCCACCTTGGTCAGTCGTGGCCACGTTTAGTGGACCACGTTCCCCACCTTTCTCGGTCACGTTCCCCACCTTTCTCGGTCACGTTCCCCGCCTTTCTCGGCCACTTGCTGAGGCTGGTGCCAAGGTATTCCATGACTCTCCAGTCATGGTCACGCTCGCTTGGACATGTCTCCACTTTTCTCGGCCGTCTGTCCGAACGTCCGCCCCAATGTCCGGATGTCTCTCACGCATGTCAGTAGAAGGATATAATTACTTAAGAAAAATGTTTGTTAAAGTTCAAGAAAATTTCTAGCTATCTCATTTGGTTACTTATAGAGAAATCATAAATTTTGGTGAATAAATTCAACTGAAAACTTTAGCCTAATGTCTAAAATAATTTACATTAATCACTTGTAATTTTAAGTACTCAAATTGATAATAAAACTATCTTTATATATTTACTCAGTAGATTTACTAATTTTGACTAAATAACTGAACAAGAAAGAAAATTAGCAGAGTATGAATACTTACTAGGGATTAAGATTAGAGCTGTATACATAAGCTGTACAATTTGTCTATCTATCAAGATGACTACCACAGTCAGACAAATACCTGAAAGTGAGAGAAGTAGGGGAGTGAGCATTCACATGCTCAATAAAAATTCAATTAATTTTTTGATTGAATGCATTTTTACTAAACCTGTATAGTTAATACCTTTTTCAAAATCTATTTATAAACCAAGTTTATTAAATATTTAATATCAAGAATATTCACATATTCAAGACCAAAACTAGAAACATATGATTGTACATATTATACATCGACCAATATAAATGAGTGAGTTCTCATCCTCCCATCACGACCCTGTAATACCTCTGTAGCAGAGGTATCTAGTAGCCTGACATTACCCGTAGGTGTATCAGCCAAAAACCTATAGAGGGGCTTAGGTCTTTCACATAGTGCTGCAGCAACTTGCTAGCGGTCTAAACTACCATGATATAATAATGGAACTCAAATGTGTGATCCTATGGTATGTACAAAATATAACAAGATATGTAATAACTATGTAAAATATTCACAAACGATGCTTTAAAAAAATACCATTATTTTGGGATTTACTATAATATGAGTAGCACACTGCTATTTTACCCATAATCACAATGTAAAAAAATATATATAAATCTACACAATCTAATCCAAATATAATCCAACACGTTTCAATAATTTATCAAATCATTGTAAAATCACACTTTTTCATAAATGAGTTTTAATGTAATTATAAATCAAAATAGATACAAAATTAGGTAATTGAACTCCTACTTCGATATGGTAGTAATACTAGGCTAATGATGTTCGTAGAATCCCTCGTTGGTCACTCAGGTGTTTGAACAATAATTTCCTAATCCCGGTAAATCCATTTGAAAAATTAACTTTTCCACTTGAGCCTTAATAGAGAAACAAAAGACACCACTAAATTCAGAGCACTTACAAATACTAGGTTAGACATTTACTCTATCAAAAAAAGGTCCCAGAGTAGGACCTATCCCGTAGTACACAAAACGACACTATTCACGAGTCTCAGAATTGGTGTCATTTCGAAACATGGTGATATTATATATCAAAACTCGTTTTCGACCACACTAAATCCAAATTTGAAATCAGATTTCAATTTCAAGATCCCGAGCCTTAAACGGGCTTTAAAATCCGAGAATTCTAAAAATGTCTCTTTTTGAAATGAATTTGAAAAATATTTACCTTTTCCAATCTAATTAGAAAAATATCATCTTCGCTGATTATTTACAAAAATATTACTTTCTTGAAATATTTCAGAAAGTATCATTATCATAAAATCATTTACAAAAATATCACTTTTGAAAATATTTGAAAAAGTATCAACTGATTATTTGTATAAAAATGACATTTTTGCAATAATATTTCGAAAACTGACAGTTTTCTAATCTCAATACAATGCCTAAACTGAATAGTATTATACTCTAGTCTAACACTATTAAGTTTTGCGAAAATATCACTTTTGTTCTAAATTAGAAAAATATCACATTTTTCAATTCAAAAATTAATATGCTTCGTAATACCATTTTAACTTCTACCAATCGTAATTATTCATAGTCTTTAACTCTCTTTCACCTCATATATTTATCTCGGATAAAATAATTACATAACTAAAATAATAATGAAAATATCACTTTTTACAAGTTTTGGTAAAGGGTAAAAGTGGTGAAAATCTTATTGGCGGTAAGTTAACAGCCGATACTGGTTGGAAAATGACGGCGATGACGAAACGAATCTAACCATACTGTCGATGTCGTGAAAGGAGGTCCGGTGGGGTTCCGGTGGTCGAAAAATCTCATGGTGGCCGATCTCCATTTTCTGGAGACGAAATCCGGCGGGACTTGGCAGTGTGGCTGCATCAGAGGGAGATGGTCATGGTAGATTGGCGCATTAGCAGGTCGGAGGCGGCATGCAGTGGCTGTAGAGCTCAGCATTTCCGACATTTTTCTTTCTCTCTCAAGGGTTTTGATGGAGAAGAAAAGAGAAATGAGGGCCTTTTATGCAATTTTGGTTGTTGTAGCACCTAATTAAAAATTTCAGATATTTTGAATAAAATATTCTGAAAATATTTAATTACAAGTTTGCCATTGGGTTTAAAATTACCTATTTGATCTTTTTAAAACTCAGATTTTATATCCAAATTTTCGAATATAATATAATGAGTACGAAAGAGATAATTAGGAATAATAGTTATAAGGATAATGAATCATCAAAGATAGGGTATAGGAAGATCGAATCAAATATTAATTATACAAAGAGTGTGAAATATATTCCCTCCACTGGGTGTTAGAATCCCGACAACATCTTAATGCCACACAAGGCATAAGGTAAATAAATACACAAAGTTATTAAGATGTCCTATTAATAAATACAAGAACATCAACATATGAGAATGATGTCCTTAAGTTGGTACACAAAACAAGAGTGGTAATGACAATGAAGGCCAAGAGTCAATAGTGCAAGACTCTTATAACCTGATTACTGATTGTTAGGCATTAAACTAGAGTAACAGACAAAATGTTGAATAAATACGATACCGTCCCCTTGATCATACCAAATCAATATCACACCGGGACAATTTCATTGGTCTATATCTAGAATCTGGTCCTAAACAATCACTGAGTTTAAAGACTCTAACAAAATTCTGAATAGAAATCAATACCCTTGTGTTATACCAAATAAGATAGACAAATTCAAAAGTTAGATACCACAATAAAAGTATAATGATATAGGTCATTTACCGTTCCTCATAACTAGTGAGAAATAACCGAGTATACTCAATATCTCTAGTCAAGGACAAGACTAGAATCACGACGGAATGGAAATCTCCAATAGAATAGTTCATAGCACAAGTAATAATTCAAGCATATAAAATGCAAGAATCCATATAATATATATAGCCCAAAGATTTCCCAAATTATTTTTGGTACAATAAGAAATCATATAGAAATGACTCAATATCCAATATACATATAGAATGATTAACAATACCATAATACCTCAGAAATAAAGTTTCAATAGAATAGGTCATTTCTGCGGTAAAGCCTGTCTCCCATCAAACCTCATTTCATTTTTAAGTTGAAAATATTTTGAAAATATTTTTGAAAACATAAAACACAAAAATCAGGATCATACAAGAATACTACACTAATTCATAACAAGGTCTCATCTTGACTATAGGTAAACTAAATCTAAACTCCAAGTATTCTTTATGAAAATGTAATAACAAGATTCAATAACCCTTTATATAGATCCATGAGTAAATTAATCGTAAATATCATCAATTATGTTTCCATAATGATGCTTGTGTTTAACCCTAATCAAATAATGAGTCACAAGCTCAACTCAATACTAACAACTCAATTCGGATTTCAACTCTCAACAGATTATGATAGAATATTCAATAATTCTTTAAAATTAAAACAAATTTCCTTAAATAACACTTGGTATGAACGAGAAAAAGTTCGATATTTTATATATATATATAGCTTGCAAAATAAATTTTTCAAATTTTGACAATATTTAGATTCTCTTCAAAATATAATTAAATGTAGTAGAAGTTTTTCTTAAATTCCCAAAATTTTTCCAAAAGTTTTTAAAATTCTCTCCAAGAAATTCAAGAGTATATCTTTTCACTAGCATGTCACATATATAAATATGCTCTCACAATTCTTTATTTATGAAAAACTCTAGGTATGACATGCTTTAGTAAGGTTATCTTTGCATTTTATAACTTTAAAGTCACCACACTCTAATAATTTTATTAGAAATAGTTTTAAAAGATATATCTAAGATATAGAGATTTCATAAAGCATCTCGGAAAAAATAATAGAGTAGGTCATAGTTAAACTTTTAGATTCTAGGTAGATAGACTATATACATTTATATATATTTTCTTTTTATATAAGTCTTACTCAACTTGTAACATACTTAACTCCAAGAATTTTTAAAATCCCAATTTATATTTTCAAAGGAAATAGCACATAATAATTTGCATTTATTTTTTAAAAAAATAATAATTTCCATGAATTTTAAAAGTTCCAATGAAAATGCCATGCATTACTATGTGTCACCTAAGTCCCTTCAAGACTTGAATATTCAAAACTAATTTATTTCTATTTGAAGTTAAAATTACATGTCATCCTAAGTTTCCAATATTAGGTATTCTCAATACTTAGGATATCAAATTAAATTAATCACACAAGTACTCAATTGTCCAATCGAGACCACCAGAGTAAGGTTGACTCAACTTAATTTAACCAGTGAAAATTATTCATTACTTAAGGATTTAATAATCCAAGGCCCACCAACATCATATATGAATTAATAAAATAAGTCACTCATATAATTGAAAACTTAGAAGTATATATATGTCTAATTAATAAGGCATATTAAACCATAGTTATATGGTTTCACAAAACTTCCAAATTAGGATTTAAATTCTACTATGCTTTTTATTCAAGGAAGATTTCAAACCAGATTTCACTACTAAGTTTTACTTAGCAAAATTCATGCAATCAAGATATTATATATATAACATCTCAAATACATACACAATTTTTTGAAAAATTTATACTTATATCGCATTAATTCATACCAAAAGTTTTCTAAGAAATTAAACTTATTTCTCAAGTTATCGCATAAATATTCCATATATATTCCTTGTTTAACTTCAAGTTAACATGTAAGTAAATATGTGAAAGTATATTTCGGCTTCTAAGTTAAGCACCAAAAATATCTACCACATTCAAATCTAAAAAGATACTTGAAACTTTAAGTTTATAAAAAAATTTTTGGTCTAAAAAATTTTCTATCTAGCACTATTAAACGTAGGTTAGGATTTTATGATTAATTTAGTACCACAACTAAATTCTACAAACACTAAGAATCAAATTTTACAATAATGCAATTTCAGAAATTCTAGTTTTTCAAATAGCCCATAAGTTTTTGAAACTATATAACCTTTGCCTAGCTATTATTTAAGTTTAAATATATACATTGTTCTCTTGATGCTAAAGACATGTAACTCATCAAATATAATGGCCTACTTCATTTCAAACTATGCTTAACCAACTTGAAGATTTAAAGGTTATTTAAACCATGTAAGAAAGTTCTAAGTTTGATTAAATTACCAATTACTAAATAATTTCTTACCCAAGGGTTACAAGACCAATATATTTAGGGAGAAAATGTAAGACCAAATGAAAACTACATCTAGATATGCAAATCTTTTTTTTCCCCCAAAAGCTTCAATTTGAAAAGATAAGTAAACTAAATATGCAGCTATCAAATAGGCAAAATAATTTATCTTGAGTAAATAACTTACAAGGAAATGTAATCATAATTTATTGATTTAGACAAGACTAAATAATCAAAGAATCTCAAATGTAATTAATTCATTTATTCTACCAATAGACAATTCATGTCAAGCCAATCTTGATGAATTTAGTACAATACTACCTTTAAGCAAACTCAACATGTTATATCAATTTGTCAATCTGTAAACAATATGTCATGTCAAAGAGTATCATCGATTTAAACATTTTAACATAAGTACTATCATCATCTATACGAACCGAGTAATTTAAAGTATACCAAAATCAAGGGATTAATGTCACAATCTTATACATATAAATGACGTCAATCCCACGATAATCAAGATACAAGACACTAAATTACTATCTCAAAACATAAGAAGTTCATATAACTTATCACCATAATAGACATAAAAGTACAAGAATGGATGTCCATTTAAATCAGAGAATTTTGATAGAAGTAGAATTCACTAGTCTTGTGTCAATCCCAACACTTCTGATACTAGAATTTCTGGGATATATCTATCCCAATAATACTAAAGCTTCACTCTAGGGAGATGAACAAAAGATTCAGAATGAATCTATAACACCCCTAATTTAAATATATTGTCATATACAGTCAAATTGTGAAGTATTATTCTTTCTTAAACAATATCTTTAGTTTTATAAAAAGGTGGGAAAATTTGAACTTTCCAAAACCTTTAAACAAAAGTAATCGTATGGCATTTCTTGTTGAAAATATTTTTACAAAATATACAATCAAAAGAGATTTTTATCAGTCTATTTTGCTTTTAGTAGTAGTATTTTTATTTCACCCAAAATATTGTAATACAAAAATATTACCCACATGTCAAGCTCGTCCACATCTATATGATCATGGCGATAAAAGGTAAGCCAGGTAACCAGCTAGTCAATACTAAAATGCGACTCTTCATCTATATCACAAGACTAAAATGAGCTAAAACTCTGTAAGTAAAAACTATGCATATTTATGTATGCTTTAAAATCTAATTAAGTTCCCATTGTACACTTCTCTTTCTTAAATATTTAAGTCCACACATTTTCCTTGAAAAAAAATATTCATAGTTGGACCCCTTAGCACATTGCTAATCTTATATGTCGATAAGTCATGATAACATTGTATGAAAACTCTAGCTAAAAGTAAATATAAGGTACGACCGTTGTGCGAGGTTTTTGAAAACTTTTTCCCTCATCAAAGAAGCATCCCACACTGTACTAATATTATTCTGCTTCAACGAGACACATCATAAGATCCACAAGTCTCGCTTCAACAGGAGAGTCTGTATCAACAGACTTACCTACCCAGTTCTGACAGACTAGCAATTGTAATTAAAACTTATCTTATAAAATTGGTACAATGGTACTCACTTTCAAATACTCTATAATAAAATTCTCAATTTGTATGCAAGATGTGCCATGCACATACTATTTCATAATTTTTAAGAATAAGTAAGTTTCACATAATGACATCTTCCATGTAGTTCTTATGACATAGTTGTAAGTCTTTACTTACCTTGTGTCCTAAATAAAAATTGAGAGTGGAAAGAGTCAATATCCTCTAGAGACTGGTGTACTAATCACTTGTCATAAATTACTGTTATTCAAGATGCACATTTAGCCAAAAAAAAATGCATCAAAATGCTTGAACAAGACCGAAATCACAACTTTCACTAAATTAAGAAACTTAATCATAAAATGACTCGAAAGTATACAAATTACTTAAGGTACTTAGCAGCCAATAACTAATATTGAAACTATTCAAAAAGTATTAAAATATGAATGCTAGTTCATTAGCATAAAAATGATCCAAAATAGTATATAATTTCGTAAAAACTAGCCCATTGACTGCATAAATCGTGTCATTTTATTTTTAAAATATTTGGATAGTATCTCCTCTATTTTTCAGATATTTATATATCTTTAAAATCATGATTTAAGACTTGCAATAAAAATTAACAAACTAATTCCCATATATATACATCAAAGAGGATTATTTAGAACAACCTAAGTGCACTTGAATTCTTTTCGATTTAAACAAAGTTTAAAACTATTTTTACACTTATATGTCATCATAACTAGCTATCAAATGAGTGTAATAAATAATAGGAACAATAAAATATATATTCCAAGTTTAGAAAATTAGATTACAAATATAAAAAACTTAATCTACTACATATGAAAATACTTAAATCCATAAATAACAAACTTTGAGACTTTAGGTCTAACTTTAATCATGCACTTAAATTCTATTTTTTCAATATTATATAAGTTTCCTAGGATTTTTATTCATCAAATAATTGGTTTAAGTGCTACAGCAAGAAAAATCAACTATAAACTCAAAATCTTAATTAGGCCTCACTTTGATTAGTTTGAGATTTTGCTGAAGTTTTTACTTTCTACCTCTTCCAAATAGATTCCTAAGGCTTAGAAATAAATTTTAGGAATTAAGAGGACCTGAAAAAAACCATTATTTAAGTGGAAATAAGTCGAGAATTGAAATTAAAGAACAAGATCTAGGAAGAAGAACTAGTAGAATCACCTTGACTAGTTTGGATCTATCTTACTTTTTTGAGCTCTAATTTAAGTTCTATAACTTAGAAACTCTTGAATATGGCTAAAAGGAGTTGAGAGAAGTCTAGAAATGAGGTGGAAAGTTTCAGGTCATGGCTAGAGAGAAAGAAAAAGAAAATGGCAAGACTTGGTCCCAAAGTGATACCTAATAGCTAAGAAATGGCATAACTTAAATTCTGAGTATTTTAGGTATTTAGCACATTACTTTCCATGTGTCTAGTTCTAAAATATCTTTAGTATAGTCACCACATTGCTGGTCACTACCATATACCCAAGTATAAACAAAGTCGGTGAATCCTAGCTTAGAAAATGAAAACTAGTCATACTTTGACTTATGATCTCATATAACAGGTTTTATTGTAATCTGGTGGAATCTAGCTCTATAACCAATTATTAAATATAAAAATAAGATAATTAGACTCAAATTAATAATACAAACATATTACTAGCATTCAATTATTAGAATGCACAAAAATGATACTACACAATTAAGCAGAACCTAAACTAGCTTAATGAAATAAAATACAAATTAATGTCATGAATGCCACCTTATGTTTACCTAGAACTGACAAATAAAATGCTATAAATGAGTCCTAGGTATTGAATTAAAGCTTTTTTACTTATTAAATATACAGTAAATTTGGCTCCGAAAAGTGTGAAAATTGTATTTTACAGAAAAATTACTATTTGACCAAGTTATCAACAAAGATTATCTTAATGTATATGCAAATAGTATTGTTTTCATAAATATATTCTTTGTTCTTTTAGCACACTGAGCTCTTTCTCTTAGGGTATTGAACCTTTACACTACGTCGGAATACTTCGATAATTATTAGTGTAATAACATATATGTAAAAGTACATAAGATAAAGAATGAGCATGTTATTATGAAAATTGAATTAATGACTTCTAGATGTCTAATATGCAATAAAAACATGCTTATTATTGGGTTAGTATACATGTGAGAATCTCGAGTACTATAATTCTCCCTTCCTTATAAAATTTCATCCTTGAAATTTTCTTACCCAAATAAATGTGAACACTTAGTTTTCATCTTTTTTTCTCTTTTCTATGTGGCCTCTCCTAGATCATGGTCCTTCCACAGTACTTTGACCAAAGGAATTTTCTTATTTCTAAGTTCCTTATCTTTTGCATCCAAGATCTTCACTGAATGTTCTTCGTAACTCATGTCTTGACTTAGTTCTAATTGCTCATAATTCAAAATATATGAATGATTTGAAATGTACCTCCTTAACATAGAGACATGAAATACATTATGTATATTTGACAATGAAGGTGGCAAAGTGAGTCTATAGGTAACATCTCTAACTTTGTTGAGTATCTTAAAAGGATCTATATATTTAGGATATAATTTTTCTTTCTTCCCAAATTTCATTATTTTTTTTATAGGAACAACCTTCAAGAATACTTTATCCCCAATATTAAATTCTAGTTTTCTTTTTTGAGGATTTGAATAACATTTTTGTCTACTTTGAGCAGCTAATATCCTTTTTTGAATCTTTTCTACTGTCTCAGTTGTCTTTCTTATCAATTCTGGACCAAAAAATTTTTTCTCTCCTATCTCATCCCAACGAATAGGAGATTTGTACTTTTTTCCATACAATGCTTCATATTAGGGCATTTCAATGGAAGATTGGTAACTGTTATTGTAAGCAAATTCTATAAGTGACAAATATTTGCCCCAAGATCCATAGAAATCCAACATACAAGCTCTGAATATGTCTTCAATGGTCTATATAGTTCTCTCTGATTGACCATCAGTTTGAGGATGAAAAACTATACTAAATGCTAATTTTGTACTCATTACCTCTTGAACACTCCTCTAAAATTTTGAAGTAAATCTAGAATCTCAATTAGAAATGATAACTTTTAGAATACTATGTAGTCTCATAATCTCCTGAACATATAACCGAGTAAATTAATCTAAATTATAGGTTATTCTAACCAGAAGGAAATGATCTGATTTGGTATATTTACCCACAATCACCCAAATAGTATCACGTCCCTTATTTGTCTTTGGAAGTCTAACAACAAGATCTATAGTAATCTCTTCCTATTTCCAATGTAGTATATTCAAAGGCTTTAATTTCCCAGTAGGTCTTTGATATTCAACTTTGATTTACTAGTACATGAGACACTGCTTTATAAACTCATCTACATCTTTTTTCATACTAGGCCCTCAGTAATGTATCTTTAAGTCTTTATATATCTTTGTAATACCATAATGTATAGAGTAAGGAGTGGTATAAGCTTCTATCAATATATTATTTCTAACAATTCCATTAGGCATACACAATCTATTTCTATATCTGATTACACCATCATTAAAAATTTGGAAGGCCACCTCCTTTCCAAATTCTATCTTACTCCTTAAATTCATTAAATAGGAATCCGTATTCTGGTCTTATTTGATACTCTCTAAAATTGTTGGTTGAAGAGTAAAAGCTGCCAATCTATTAGTCAAATCTGTAGACACAATCTCTATCTCTAACTCATGTTAATAAATTAAGAGATGTTTTAATATTAACATACTTAACAGTCATGGTAGCTAATGATTTCTTACTTAGAGCAACCATAACTATATTGGCTTTTATTAGATGATAGTTAATTTCACAGTCATATTCTTTCACTAGTTCAAGCCATCTTTTTTGTCTCATATTTAGGTCTTTTTAAGTAAAGAAGTATCTGAGACTCTTGTAATCTATGTAGATCTCATATTTCTTCCCATGAAGATAGTGTCCAAATTTTCAGTACAAAAATAACTGTTGCTAGCTCTAAATCATGAATATGAAACTTCTTTTCATATTCTTTAAATTACCTAGAGGTATAAGTAATGGCTTTAACATTTTACATCATAACATATTCTAAACCATTTTTCAATGCATCACTGTAAATAACAAATCCTCTTGATCTAGACGATATTGAAAGTATAAGGGTTGTTACTAAACGATGCATCAATTCCTCAAAATTCCTTTTATAATTATCGTCCCATTGAAACTTCATATTCTTCCCTGTTAAATAAGTCAACCACATTGGCTTTGGATCTCACATGCAAGATCTCATACGAATCTGAAGCCTATAGCTCTGATACCATTTCTATCACAACCAGAAATTCAAAACTATCACTTTTAATAATTTTAAGTGAAAATATAATAAAATATTAATTTTTTGAAATTCAAGAGAAATCAAGTATTAAATAATTTCATTTTGATCCTCAGGTTATTATGAGTTTCATATCCATTAAAACTCATATTAATTTATACTTATTTAAGAAAATGTCTGTTAAAGTTCAAAAAAATTTCTAGCTATCTCATTTGGTTACTTGTAGAGAAATCATAAATTTTGGTAAACAAATTCAACAGAAAACTTTAGCCTAATGTCTAAAATAATTTACGTTAAATCATTTGTAATTTTAAGTACTCAAATTGATAATAAACCATCCTTATACATCTACTTAGTAGATTTACTAATCTTAGCTAAATAACTGAACAAGAAAGAAAATTAGCAGAGTATGAACACTTACTAGGAGATTAAGAGTAGAGCTATATATATAAGCTGCATAACTTGTCTATCCATCAAGATGACTACCACAGTTAGACAAACACCTGAAAGTGAGAGAAGTAAGAGAGTAAACATTCACATACTCGGTAGAAATTTAATTACCTTTTTGATTGGATGTAATTTTACCAAACCTGCATAGTTAATTCCTTTTCCAAAAACTATTTATAAACCAAGTTTATAAAATATTTGATATCCAGAATATTCACATATTCAAAGCCAAAACCAGAAATATATGAATGTACATATTATACATCAACCAATGTAAAGTGAGCTCTCATCCTCCCATCACTGCCCGATAATACCTCTGTAGCAGAGGTATCTAGCAGCCTGACACTATCTGTAGGTGTATCAGCCAAAAACCTGCGGACGGGCTTTGGTTTTTCACCTAGCACTTTAGCAACTCGCTAGCAATCTAAACTACCATGATGCAATAATGGAACTCAAATGTGTGATCCTATGATACGTACAAAATATAACAAGATATGTAATAGCTATGCAAAATATTCGCCAAACGATATTTTAAAAAATATCACTTGGCATTATTCTGGGATTTACTGTAACATAGACAGTGTACCACTATTTTGACCGTAATCACAATATAAAAATAAGTATAAAAATTTACATAGTTTAATCCCAGTATAATCTAACATGTTTCAATAATTTATCAAATTATCGTAAAATCACGATTTTTCATAGATTAGTTTTAATGCAATTATAAATCAAAATAGATATAAAATCAGATAATTGAAACCTTATCTTAATATGGTAATAATGCTAGGCTAATGACGCTCGTAGATTCCTTCGTTGGTCACTCGGATGTTCGAATAGCAATTTTTCGAATCTCGGTAAGTCCACTTGAAAAAGTGACTCTTCCACTAGAGTCACAAATGGAGAAACGAAGATCATCACTGAATTAAGAACACCTTAAAATACTAGATAGACATATACTCTGTCAAAAGTGGGTCCCACAGCGAGACTCACCTTATGGTACGTAAAACGATATTATTTACGAGTCTCGGAATTAATGTCATTTCAAAACATTGCGATATTATATATCAAAACTCGTTTCTCAACCTCACTAAATCCAAATTTGAAATTAGAATTTAATTTCGAGATTTCAAGTCTTAAATAGGCTTTAAAATCCAAGAATTACGAAAATATCTCTTTTGGAATTAATTTGAAAAAAGCCCACTATTCCAACGTACTTAGAAAAATATCATTTTTGCTAATTATTTACAAAAATATCACTTTCCTGAAATCTTTCATAAATTATCATTATCACAAAATTATTTAGGAAATTATCACTTTCGAAAATATTTGGAAAAAAATCAAATTCACTATTGTTTGTAAAAAAAAGAATGTCATTTTTGCAATTATATTTCGAAAACTAACAATTTTTTATTTTCAGTACAAGGCCCAAACTAAATAGCAACAGACTCTAGTCCAACACTACTTAATTTTGTAAAAATATCACTTTTCGTTCTAAATTAGAAGATATCATATTTTTTAATTCAAAAATTAATATGCTTCTTGAAATCATTTTAACTTCTATCAACCATAATTATTCATAGTTTTTAACTCTTTTTCACCTCATAGATTTACCTCGAGTAAAATAATTACTTAACCAAAATAATTTATCATTTTTTACAATCTTTGGTAAAACGGTAAAAATAGTAAAAATCTTATCGATGACGAGTTAACGGGCGAGACTAGTTGGGAAATGACGACAACGACGAGACGAATCGAATTGTACCGTCGGTATCGCAAAAGGATGTCTGTGAAGTTTTGGTAGCCAAAAAAACTCGCAGTGGCTGAAAACTTCAAGGTGGTCGATTCCCATTTTCTGGCGACAAATTCCGACGAGACTTAGCAGTGTAGCTTCATCGGAGGGAGTTGGTCACGGCGGACCAGTGCATCGACTAATCAGAGGAGTTATGCAGCAGCAGTGGAGCTCGACAGTTCTTGTGTTTTTCTTTCTCTCTTAGGGGCTTTGATGGAGAAGAAGAGAGAAATAAGGATCTTTTATGTAATTTTAGGTTAATATAGCACCCAATTAAAAATTTCAGATATTTTCATTAGAATATTCTGAAAATTTTTAATTACAAATTTGCCATTGGGTTTAAAATTACCCATTTTCCCTTTTTAAAACTCAATTTACATGTATCATTTGCATGTACATGTACATATCATCAATTAATGCTTATGTATATATACATGTGGATGTGCTTCTGTACATAATATATTAAGCAATATAGTTTAATCTACGGAATCTGATAGGAAGTAATTGATATAATAGTTAAACGGGCTGGTATGCATGTCTAGCTGGACAGTGAAAAATAACAAAAAATAAAGGTTTAAGGTTTAAACTTGTGTCAAAGAAACCTAGATTACTTATAAATTATGAGGAAGATATATACAGTTAATTATTATGTTAAGCAAAAGATTTTTCTTGAGCCTGTCACGTATAGGATGTCCTTTGTTAAAGGGTCATGTCCTCATGACTAGAAATGGTTGGAAAAGAATCATATACAGAGGGATAGCAATTAAGTGGCTCCCGACTGGCGTCAAATCAAAGCTACAGTACTATTTGCGTGGGATCTACTAATATGTAACGCACATTAATAAGAACATTTTGATGGTTTACATATACATGTATATGTACATCTAGGTGTGAAGTATATATATATATATATATATATATATATATATATATATATGCACTGAAGGATTAGGAAAAAGTTCTCTGTAGATCAATATCATACATATTTTAATCAATACATGTCATATTTGTCTACTATTCTGTTAGCTAAAATATTATATGTGTTTGTCAAATTATAGACGAGACTGATTTTCTCAAACAGATTACATCCGTGGCGTGGTGCCACCAAAAGAAAATATAAATAGTTGCATGCCCGGACTCCTTTGTCAAGTAACTTTAGCTAGCCAGAGCTGCAAATACATTTATAATCCCATATATATATATATAGGATGATTATATATAAGTCAAATTGCAAAACTATATTCTTTGACAGAATAGAAAATATATATGCATTTAGATACTAGAGAGGGGCGGCCTTATCAGATAGCTGTACAAGGTCAGACGTCGATATACAGCATTAACTTGATGGTTATGGCAGAGAGTTTGCATCTAAAAAGATATACATGGTAGCGCCCCCAAACTAAAGATGGAACTATGCATGGGACTCGAGATTTTAAACCATGCTCAAGTATGGCCTGCAAATCCCTATTCAATCAATATTAGATTTGTTACTTTCTCATCATATCTTTTATTGAATCAATTTATTCATATTGTTTCTATAACTTTATCATTTACACGCATCGGATAGAAAATGAGAAACCGAAATTAAAACATTAGTAAATATTAGAACAAATTATACATATTATTGTACATATGTACATACATTAATCCCCCATTATCATCATCAAATTAAATCCACATTTTCCCAAGTACACTTACACAGATATACATACATACGTACAATATATATATATATATATATATATATATATATATATATACATATACATAGATATAACCATGGATGTAGTCCTCGTAAGAATACTAGTTATGTTCATATTTTGGCCAATATAAGTCATATTTTAACCAATCTGTGTTGGCTAAAACATAACATGTATTAGTCAAAACATGAATGAAAATAATTCCATCGGCATATTACTGGTTAATGCTCGAACTCTTTATTGTAGAGGCATATTACTGGTTAATGCTCGAACTCTTTATTTTAGATGGAAAACAAAGATGAGACTAAACTTGTGTATAGATCCTGATTAATACTGAAGCAAGACGGGTGATAGATTGTCAACCTAAACACTAGGCCAATGACAGAATAGGAATTTCACAAAAGAAAATTCATAATTTGTTTTAGAAAATTTTTAGAAACTTCATTTTTGTAGGGAAAAAAAAAGAACATTAGTTCAAAAACAACAACTTTCGAAAAAGTTTATAAAAATTAATTCAAATTATAAATCTCACAGTTTTGTGATCACCATTAGATGTAAATTGTAAATAAAATTTATTAAAAACAAACTAAACATAATTATCAGCAATCTACATAACGGGCTCTTTAATTATTTAGTACAAGCCAAGAGTTTAAATAATATTTATTCTCCATACTTACTAACTAGTCGATAGACAAATTTCTCTTACTAATCCGCTCTTATGTTCCCAGCATTACCTTGAGTACTACCTGAGAAGGAGAGTAGGAGGGTGAGCATAAAATGCCTAATAAAATACCCAATTACTTTTTTGGGAAAAACATTCATTTATAAATTCCCTGCAAGGTTAATTATTATAAAAATAATTTCACAATAGACCAAATCAAATACGAGTTAAAATCACCATCTAAGATCAATTTTCAAAAATAAAGTGAAATTAGATAAATAATCCATAATGCACATATCACAAATCAAACAATCCCATGAACTCACATCCGCTCGTCACGAACCAGAGTAACTCATAATATATGTACTGAGTACTCTCTGTCTAATACCTAATCCTAAAAAACTAGAGAGATATCTATGTGTCTAATCTTACCGAATCAGAGGGGCAACTGAATACCTACATCTACCGAATAGGAGAATCAGAAAACCTTGCATGGGTATAAGGGCTCTCACCAAGGGCAGGAACAATGGCCGCCTACTAAACACTATGATGCCTAAGATAAATTTCATGTATAATCCTATTGTATGTGCAATATAATGAGCAGTATAAATAACTATACACTATATTCCAGACATACTCTGATTTTTAAATAAATTCATTTTGTACTTTAAAATCCAACAATGCAATTCCAATAGTTTAATCAAATTCCAATTATAAAACTTGTATGAAATCACACGTAAAATATTCAAAGTAGTCCATAATGTTTCACAAATCCATAATTCACTAAAATAATTATTCAAACAATTTAATTTAATAAAATCACGAAATTTCACTTTTCGCAATAAATTCTAATTTTATGAAAAATAAGAGAAAAGAAGGCAATTGAATCCCCTACCTCGAAATAATACTAATATCGTGCGGTTGACGCTAGAAAAGTCCTCAGTTGGTCACCTAGTTGCTCAGACAATCATTTCCAAATTCTGACTCGTTCACTTGAAAAAAGTGAATTTCCAAACGGAGCCTCAGATTGAGAAATGGAGATCACCACTGAATTTAGAGCACCTAAAAATGTTGGGTTAGACATAAAGTTTATCAAAAAAGGATCCCAAGACACAAAACAATGCAATTCATAAACTATTTTCTTGATTTTTGTGCCACTTCAAAATATAGTGATACTTTATATCAAAATTTATGTCCTGATCTTACTGAGTCCAAATTCGAAGTTAGAACTCAATTTCAAGGTCCCGAGTATTAAATGGGCTCAAAAATCCAAAAATTATACGAATATCACTTTTGGAAAATATTTAGAAAAATACCACTATTTCATATCGATAATTAATGCACTTCCAAACTCTATTTCAACATTTCAAAATCATGAGATTTCTTGTTTCAATCTCCTCTTTCACGTGGCATAATTTTCTCGAGATAAAAAACTCCATTCCGAAATAATTACGAAAATACCACAAAAATTTAATATTATAAAATTACTACAGCAACTCATTTCTCACTGGAGCTGAGTTAGCGGTCATAGGTAGTCAGATTATGACGTTGACAGGGAGACGAATCCAACTGTACCGGAGTTGAGTCAAACGGAGGTCCAACGAAGGAGCTACGGCTGAAAAACTGAAAAGGTGGCATTGGTTTCGTAGTTGCCGATCTCCAACGAGGAGCAGCGGTTAGCAGAGAGGGTGGCCGACGCTGGTTTGTTGGTAGCTAGGGAGGAGCGCAGTGCGGTGCGTCTAGCCGTTGGAAGGGCAATGACATGTCGGCGAGCTTCGGCAAGGGCTTTACTTTTTATGAAAATTTTAGAGAAAGATAAAGAGGACTTCAAATGAAGAAGAAGAAGAAAAGTAGAGGGTTTATATATAAATTTAACAACTGTAGCCTCCCATTATTAAATTCAGATATTTTTTATTTTTTAATCCGAAAATAGGCATTTATGAAAGTGTTATTGGTCTTAAATTTACTAAAATACCCTTATCTCTTTTCAGTTTTTACATAGATAGTTTGCAACCTCATAAAACCAGCTAGGCAAATTGAAGAAGGAAAGGCATGCGCAGCTAGCTTTATATATTATCAGAACTCTTCTTACCTGATACAACTAATGCAATTATATATATACTTCTTAACCCTACCATAGATAATGCTAAATTTATTAGACAAAGTGAAGACCAACAAGATATATTTAGTCAGAACTGTCAGTATGTGCAAATGCATTTATAGTTTATATATCAGATCACTCAAGATTAACTACAGCACTATTTAGTGTTGACTTCTATAGCTACTTTTTCATCTACAATATGCATGTGTAGTGCTTAATGTTAAATGCTTACTAAAAAGAATGTAATGAGTAATGTACATTGGCTAGATATTCTTGGGTTTGTCTCCTTCCATTGGAATGATTCATATGTAAGCATAACATAAGATAAAATTTACATAAAAAATAAAAAATAGCCAATTAGTGTGTTTGACATATTATTGACATGATGAGAAAACTAAACTTATATAATGGAAGAAACATTGGGGTATAGTGCAAATAATTCTATATCTTTTCTCACCAAATTACTACTCTCCTCTCTATGATTTTTGTGGAAATTATTTGTCTCGTGTCTAGATATATATCTCAACTTCAGTCCCACAAATTATTTCTAAATGACATCACATTTAAAATATGTATTTTTAGAGAAGATGATAAAAGTCTAGAACTAATTACGAATAACGCATCATAAGTTATACGGATTACATTCAAATACCACCATAAGCTCGATTAAATTAAGACGAAGAGGACAACTAAATGGCACGGAGAATCAAATATATTAATATGCATTATATGTTAACTGCTGATAAATTAATATCTCATAATCAAGTGATTAATAGAAAGAATACTATTATATATATTTACAATTAAGTTTAGTAATGTTATATAACAGAGTATGATTTATATATACATATATATCCATTAAGACAAACATAGCTATAGCATAATAAAGGAGGAAGAAAAAAGAAAATAGGATTATTGCTAACAAAGTGAGTAATGTCTTCCAATCCGTACCAATCGATAAAGAGTCGTCTGTATTTTTCCAACAGCACCGCATGTACGTACCTCTCCATTAATCTCATCACATACATAACATGTGAATTAATGAATGTGATCAATCGTCTTTCCCTGTTCCTTTACACCATATATATAAAAATCATCAATCTCAGTTCCAATAACTGTTTTCACGTGAAAATACTGCAAAACTTACCCAGTCCGTACGTACTAGTACTCCGCTGTCCTTGATCACTTCACATTTTTCATCGATCCTCATATTAATCAAAAAACCTAGTTGTGTTATTTTCACATGATTTTCTTCTATATCTTTTCTTGGTGAAGCGAAATACAATCGATTACGATATATTTGTACCCTTTTCCGATACGAAATTCGTAAACCACAAAACTAATAAAACAAAGATTTTTAGGTACAATTGGTCTAATATTCTTAAAACTGATGAGTATATAAGTGATCTTAATGATCAAACACAAGTACTAGGTCAAACAATAAGCATAATGTAGTTAATTTAGTGGTTTTCGTACTTGTGCCAACACAGTAACATAGTAATGCACCTCCTGAAAATGTAGAATCTAGACCTTTGTTCCTTTGCCATTTCCACACATCGTTTCTTCAAGCCTGAACCCTCTTCTTTACTCTCCCTTTTTTCACCTTGCGTTGACGATGACCTCTCAAAACGACACCGATCCATCTCCCGGCTGGGTCGATCTGTGTTCACTTTCTCGTTGTTTATTGTAACAATTGTGATTCTACACGATCAATAATTAAAGATTGATCAGATAGAGATGTTCTAGCTAATAATGATAAGATAATAATTGTAAACGAGGAGAGAGAGTGTGCCAAAGAGAGAAATATATATACAAAAATCAAGTGGATGGAATGAAGATGAGATGTTCTTTAGTTGCTGTATTTAAGTAATTTTAGTAGCAAGGATCTTTACAGTCCACAAGATTAGATTGATATTTATATATATATATATATATATATATATAAAAGTTGCCAATTCAATAGGTATTTTTTTTTTTTTACTTATGGGTAGGTATTTTTTTTTAGTAGTTGGATCACTATCGGTATTTTTTTTTAGTAGTTGGATCACTATTAGATAGTGATCCAATGGTTATAATAAAGTGCATGAAAAGACGTGCATCATTAATATTCTTTCTCTCCCTTATTTTTTACAATAAAAAAATGTGCATAATAAATTTTCATTTGCTAAATTGATACCTATACATAGGTTAAAAAAAATACCTACTAGATTGGTGCCCCATATATATATATATATATATATATATATATATATATATATATATATATATATATATTATTTTTTATTTTGTTTGGCTTATTCTTTCCTGCCATGCATGTAATATATAGTGATATATATACCTATATATAAATGTCATATGAATAATGTAGTTTTATAGTTTTATTAGATCAGATAACTAAGTATTGAGGAATACCAAATGTATTGTCTTTTACATCCTGTAGTTTATTATTAAAATGGTGAAACTGAAACGAAGAGTGTAAAAGATAAAAGATTGTCCGTTTAGCACTACTCATTTGTTATATATGTGAAAATTTTTCTTTTTAATACGAATTAATGAGTTAATTTCTCTATATGATAGGGGTATTATCACCCATTATCGTAGGCTTTGGAGAAGAGTGGTTCTTAGTAACTAAGCGTCGCTTCTGTGACTTGTGCAAGCCCACGTTGCATGTTGGCAAGAGCGTCCAAATATTTGTCACATTGGTGCTGTCAAATCTTACTTTATAACTTATAACTTTTTAACGATAATTATTATCGAAATGAAATGTGGACGACCATTTTTCTTTTCCCTTTTTTTCTTGTGGCCTTATTGTTAGTTGGACTTGGAACCTTAAACCATGTCAAAGTTCTTTGAATCTTTGTTAAAGTTCTTTTAGATGCGTATGTTGCTATAACATGATAAAAAGGTCGATGTGTAAATCGAGATTATGATGTAAGGTTCTTATAATTAATATGACAATTTCCAATCGATTTTTAAAAAATTACAATATCAAAAGAAATTTGCTTTTCAAAACCACTCGCGGTACGTACCACATTAATCAATGAGATGATCATGACTCCATGAATCAGGAAAAAAAATAGAGTACGAGACATAAACTCATGACGCATACGTTTAGCATCCAGCTCCAAAGATTAATTAGGAAAGCAAAGTGGCCCCGAAGACCTCCCTCGAAAAAATCCGAGCCCCGTCTTCTTTCTTTCTCGAAAAAGTTCACGTCGTTGCTCTCACAAAAAACTAAAGAGGGAGTCATTTGATCTTATTATCCAGTCTCTTTTCTTGTTCCCTAATATATCCTTTCATCTTTTCGCGGATGAAGAATTTCTTCTTTTTTTTTCCTAATAAGTGCATATTTAAAACTAGTAGTAGTAGTAACAGATCTGTGTAGTTTTGTACCATCTTAGCATTTATATGTGTGGCTTTTAAATTCCATTTGCTAGTTCTTGAATCTGAGAATTTTTTCCTTAATTTAAATATATTACGCACATATGTTGATTTTTTTTTCAGCAAATATAGATCTTTTGGGGGGTTAGAATCATAGTCTCTACCGACCAAGAATACAATATATAGTAGCATATCAAGGTAATTGTTTTTTGGTGGACCTTATTATATTCTTCTCTTTAGAGAATTATGGTAGTTCATAATTATTACTATTATTGTGTTTGTGATCCACTTTTCGTTTTTGAAATTATAATTCTCTATGCTTATATTGTAATTGAAGCTTTTTAGCTTTTATTAATATTATTCTCTTGAGAAGTCCGTTTTTATCCCCCAAAAAAAAAAAGAAAGTTAAAGCCTTGTAAATTCCAAATTCATGTGTTTACAATTGCATATTAAGGATGTAATTGAGTAATTATTATAGTAAAAAAAAATACTAAATATCGTAACAAGTTATCTTGACAAAATAACTTGAATGATATGATAACTTATGTGGCAAGTAACTAGTGAATCATACACTAAATATTGACAAATGATAAAATATCATTGACAGAAAAGGAAATTTCACTATGACGAAATAAGGTATAAAAAGTAAAGTATGACAAGATCAAACCAAAATATATAGAATCCTTACATCTTAAAGTATATGGACGAAAACTATACTGAAAAATCGGCTTAATAAAATAGGTACATATTGGCTCAATCCCTCCATTTTCACCACAAATCTCAAAAATTTCTCTCAATTATAAAAATATCACATATATTGTACCACAAAGCTTTCGAGCTATGTCAAACAGAATTCGGATCAAGAATTCTAATAGTTTTGAATTATATATAGTAGAGATCCAAATATTTTATTATTAATCACTATTCAATTTGTGAAATTATTAAATTTATCTACGATATATTATAGTTCACCTATTGAATAATATATCAACCAACATATTGAGTTAACATCAGTTATTTACCTACAATTAAGAAATAAATATCTTTTACCAATTGAAGCTAGCTAGCTCAATCGGTCTAGGATTGTTGGAAGTGTATATGAGTGTGTAGGAGTAGATGAGTTCAAATCCTAATTAAGTCAATTTATGAATAAATTTCATAGTAAAAAATTAAATAAATAAATAAGTATCTTTTACAACGAAGTGACAAAATTGGTCATTTTGCCATTAGCTAGCTCCAATGTATACCACTAGGCAGCCACCAATGATGAATTAAGTTCCTACTTTAAGGCAACTTAGTGCCTGATGTAAAGGATGTAAAGGCTGAGAAGTAAGTTTCAGTTTCTACTAAGTCTAATTTACTAATTTAGCCGTCCAAGATAGAGAATAAACAATTTTAAGAATCTTTCTATTGTATTGAATAACTCTATCTTCTTGGCCATATTTTGTTATTATATATATATATATATATATATATATATATATATATGGGCACCAATCCAGTAGGTATTTTTTTTTTTTTACCTATGGATAGGTATCAATTTGGCCAATGAAAATTTAGCAGGTACGTTTTTTTATTATAAAAAGTAAGAGAGAGAAAGAGCATTAATGATGCACGTCTTTTCATACACTTCATTATAGCCATTAGATCACCATTAGATAGTGATCCAACGGCTAAAACAAAAATACCTACCCATAGGTAAAGAAAAAAAATACTTATTAGATTGGCAACCTATATATATATATATATGAGTGAATTTTCAAAGTGTATTTTTATTTTTATTTTATGGATGGGTAAGTTTGACTAATTTATAAATAAACCTATAATAACAAATCATCTCATTCAATATATTAATTTTTAATTATTTTTTTTAATTCTTTCCTTTTTGAAAATTTAATTCAAAGTGTATTTTTTTTAATTACCTTTAATTTAAAACTATATAAACTATTAAATCGTCAATATTTCATAAAAATTCTTTTTTGCAGTACAAAAGGTAAAATCTCAAATAGCATAATTTTCATATTTTAAATAAGTTGTCTTCTTAAATAAATAAAAAACTATGAATAAAGTAGCCACATTGAAAGAAAATTTTTTTAAAAAAAAATTATGTGTAAATCAGCTTAAAATTTGTACATCTTTTGTTTTTTTTTTTCAACAAATAAGATAGTTGAAAGTGATTTGGGATTATTAAGTATTTTTCACTAGTTTCATTTTCTTATAAAAAAAATTAACCAACTCATTAGGTTACCCTTCTTTTTTGTTTTAAATAACTTTCTATATTTATATATGTATTAATTATAATAATTTTTTTAGTAAATCTACTAATATTTTCTAGCCATTAGATTAAAATTTCATGCTCCAAATTAGAGTACTCATTCATAAAGTAAAAACAAAAATCCTCGAGCCCATAAGTAACAACATAATCCTTAGATTCCAATTCATTTACTTTTTTTCTTGCCAATTAATGGTCAACAAATTGAAATTTTATTTTGGAGAAAACTTTGTAAAAAACACCTTATATTTCATTTTTTTTTTCTACGAAATCCCATGTGATATGTCAAAAAAAACCTTTTTTATTTAATTTTTTATTACAAAAAGCTTTATAACTTGAAAATTTTTGAAATTTGAACTTCTCATATTATCAAAATTAGGGAAATTAATAGAAATGAAAAAATTACGAACCCTTAGTATATAGCACATTTGGATTTAAAACAAATTTACTAGTTTCCAAATAACATTTCGGTTTTTCAAGTGACCTCATAAGTTATAAAACAGTTTCGTAATAATTATCAATTATTAATGTATTCAAACACAAATTAAAAATATAATATAAATCTAAGTCTACCATTCATGGTTTTGCTATTTCTTATTAATTTTCTAATTTAGTCTATATGAGCAGGTCGAATTTCAAAAATAGTTAAGTTATATGATATTTTCTATTTTTTTAAAAGAAAATTTTCTCTTTTATTATGATTGTAAATATACATTTACTTTCAAAAATTAAGTTTTACCTCAATCATCTAATCAATAAACTTTAACGATTCTTTAGAATTTAAATCTATCTTTCCAATTTTTGTGTCACAAATTCTATCTTCCTATCATAGTTAGTTGGTACCAGACAGAAAATAAACTACAAAAGATATAGACAAAACTAATTCGGATTTTGTTATTAAAAGTACATTGAAGAATGCAACATAAAAATTTGCATATATATGTAATAATTAATTTTGAAATTAATGTATAGAAATAATACAATTAAAGTTAATTTGTTTTCCTAAGAAATGTGCTATTTAAAATTATTTTAATTTCATTAGCAATATTAAATATTAAATATTCAAGATAACATAAGAAAAGATAGATAGATAGATAATTTCGAATATATATAATTTAATCTTAAAAGAAAATCAATAATTTATATTAAAGAAAACGAAATCGATCAAAAAAAATGGTAAATGTGGTACTCACAATCATCTCAAGCTTTACCAAAAGTCTGTTACTAGTATGTTTAAATTGTGTTCATCTAATATTAAATTCTTTTGTGAAAAAACCAAAAGAGGGAGACTCTTTGGTATCTCCATAGTCTCTCTTAAGGATTACTTTATACTCAAAGTGTATATGTACTTATTGAATAGATAAAGTTAGTGAGTGTTTAGAGCTCTTTTGGAATTCAAAATTGTTGTTCATGGCAGTTTGTTTGTAAATGTTAAAAATGAGTAGGCAACGTATAAGTTAAAAATGAGTAGGCTACATATTGGGATTTTCTTATGGATCAGACATGTTGACCTAAAATCTCCAATTTTTAGTGTTAGACTCATTAAATTTGATCAACCACTCTCATATGCATTTAGCTCTTTTCTCTTATTTCTAGTATTGTGATCAACCCTTTTACATTTGGTATGACTAGGATAATTCTAAGGGCCAATTTGGTTTTATTTTGTTGTAGCCATATTATAGTTCTACTATAATTGTGTTGTGAGCAAGAAAGATGTTGGACAAATTTAATTTACAAAACTGGTAAACTGTAGATCATTTATGCTGTAAGATGATATTTGTATTGGATTGGAGGAATAACTTCTTTATATTCAATTTTTATTGTAAAGAGAAAAAATTTGAAATTAGTTAATTCTCTAATAATTTTAAAATTTTAAGATGTTGTGTTACAAATACACTAGTTCAATAAATTTTCAAACATTAAAAAAAGAAACAAAGAAAAAATTAGATAGGGAATTTGAATTTGAAATTTGATTTAAGATACATGAATTTCTAATTTGACCTTTTAGCCAAACAACCGAATTTTGAATCATAGTTTGCAAAATGGTTATTTTTCAAACATTGTTAAAAATGACTGAATTTTGAATTAGATATGGATTTGAATTTGAAATTTGATTCTTCAATTATCTTTTTAAAAAAATGAATTTCTAATTGGACTTTTCTAAATGGCCGAATTTTGAATCACATTTTGCAAAATAGCCGTTTTTCAAATATTGTTAGAAAACTTCGAATTTTGAAAATAATTTGAAAAAGGGCCTTTTTTCATATTTAGTATATCAAAATATATTGATTTATTTTTTGAAAATTGATTTATTTTTGAAAATTTGATTTACTTTATAGAAAATAGAACAACTAAAAAATGGCTATTTATCAAAATGAAATTATAAAACGGCCATTTATTTTATAGGTGTGAAAAGGGGCTATTTTTAAAATTGATCTTAGAACAGGGCCATTTTATACTCTTTCTAATTTTATCAAGCCCAAACTGAGGGCAGCCCAATCCATTGATCCCAAACTATCAGGGCCTGCTTTTCCCTCGGTAATGAATCTGATGATGATGATTTGAGACGCACAAACGAAAAGGGTTGTCCTCGCTTTTCGCTTGCTTAAGCTGTCACACGACGAAACGCATATACAAACAGTACACATATTTATATATAATATTATAGTTTAGGTTCCGTGTGAGCGTCAGAAAGAGGCTCAAACAAGTTACAAGTCTCTTCCGGGAGAAGCCCACGAAACAAATTTCATTCGATTATAATATATCTTATAAGTCACTTGTAAATCTGTCTAACCCTCCTCTTTGGATTTGGATTTTGATTTTGATATTGACCCTTTGTTGTTTTATCCAATTCATCCATCTATTCATTTCTGCAAAACCTTTTCGACCCCATTTCGTGACTGGTAAGTTGGTTTCTATATCTGTATTTGGTTAAACTTGACACTAATGCTTTTGTTTCTTTTGTATTGGTTTTTTCTTGAGATTATTATTTTTTCTTTTTTGGGTTCTGGGTAAGAGTTTATTTGCGGAGTTGTGATGTTTCGCTGTTTGATATTCTCACAGAGCACCAGAGGTAGGAGTTTTACTATGGCCAAAAGCTCATTCAAGCTCGAACATCCAATGGGTTTGTTTTGTTCCTTGCTATATTTTGTTTCAAAATTAGCTTTGCCCATCTTTTTTTCTTTAATTATTATTAATCGATTTTTAGATGTAGTCGTTGATATTTTAGATTTTAGGTGCAAAAAGAGTGAAGTATAATTTTATTATGAATTTGGGTTAAATTAAAGATATGACTTGGTTTAGTTGGATAGCTTCTGAGTTGGTTTTACGTTGAGTATGGAATGTATTATAGGGAACTTGGCTTCTTTCTAAATTTTGAGGAAGATTGCACATGTCTAAAGTAATTGGGAAAAGCACCAATAGATATTGAATATCTTTCTTTTTGATAGAAATATAAATTGTTCTGTCTCCATTGGGAAGATTTACCATGTACCCCTATTTCCAAGCTTTTTCATTTATATCTGAAATCCTTACATGAGGGGTAGGTCGAATGCGCCCGCCCTGATTTTCAATTCCTCATGGGAACGAACTTACCAATATGCAAGAGTTACATGCCTTCCAAAGATTGTAGGGGTTAGCGGGATGACTAATATTTAATTTAATTAAAAAAAAGGTAATATCTGAAATCCTTTTTACATGTGGCTTGCATCTTTACTGTTTTGGCCTGGGCTCTGAAGGGTTATAATATGAGATAGTGGCATTGGAGCTTTCTCATGCTTACACAACTTTCGAAGATTGTCTAGTTTTAGTTTTGAGTTTTCTTCCTTTATCTTTTTTGTTTCCTTCTCTGATGTTTTTCGGTCTTCCATGATATAGAAAGGAGGCAGGCGGAAGCTCTTCGCATCAAAGAGAAGTACCCGGACAGAATACCTGTATAAGTTTCTCTTATCAATATATGTTGCTTCATGTTTAACTCTTTGGATGTTGTCCTAATTTGAGTGTGTCATTCAGGTTATTGTGGAGAAGGCTGGAAAAAGTGACATTCCTGATATTGATAAGAAGAAGTTAGTAGTCACCACACCTTCTGTTTCTATTATATTATCTGTTTAGTTGGAAGTTGTGTGTGGAGATAAAATTTTTTATTCTTATTTATGCTATCGGCATCTAAATTGCATATCTAGTTCTTAATCCAATTAATCGTTATGTACTAAATGAGCAGTATGCTTGTTGAGTTAGATTTGTGAATCAGGTTTTTACACACCGCCTTCGAAGTCCTGGGTTTGCAGGGTCATTGTTGCAGGCCTACTGCATTGTTATTCATTCAGATTAATCTGTCTAATTGTCTGCATCGATGGTTGTTTGTTTCTATGCTCTGGCAACAAATGACCTGTTGCAGTGGTCATTAGAAGTTTTAAATACATGTATATATATAATTTAATCAAAAAAGTGGATCTTAATAATCAACTCTTACTGCGTATTCCATTTGTTTTGATGTTTCAGTCTCCAAATACTGAATTGAAAATAGAAGACTTTCTTGCTAGTTTCATACGTAGAAAGNATAACATCCAGCTCATCATAATGCTCCTCCAAGTTGATGGCTTGAAGGGCCTTTGCAAAGGGATTTCACCACGGTTGTAATGCTGTTTGTTTCTCTGGCTGCAGATATCTGGTCCCCGCCGATTTGACAGTGGGGCAGTTTGTATATGTTGTTCGGAAAAGGATCAAGCTAAGTGCTGAGAAGGCTATATTTGTCTTTGTGAAGAACACTTTACCTCCCACTGGTGAACTACAATCCATTCCTATTAAGCTAAAATTAAATTCATTATCAAGTTGTCCTTTGTAATTTGTCTTCCTTTCGTTACAGCTGCCTTAATGTCTGCTCTTTATGAGGAAAACAAGGATGAAGACGGATTTCTCTACATGACTTACAGTGGAGAGAACACCTTTGGATCATTTTGTCAGCTACAAGGCTCCGTGTAAATAGAACTTGAAAATTTGTAAATTCTCGCAAGTCACAGCTTGTCTCTTCAAATCAATGTTCTCGTCGATATTAACTCTACTGGGATCAATAGATTCAATACCATTATTTTGCTAGAAAGTATTTCAATTATATATGTGATATCTTGAGCTGGCTTTTGAGTGGATGGCATTTCATGTTCTGTTTTAGTCTCCCTCTCAAGCATACCCGGTAGTCTGTTCATTTGTGTTTGTTTTTTTTATTTTTATTTTATTTTTTTCAAATAGAAATGCGTAATTGGACATCCTAACATGATATTGGAACCCTCTTCAAGTCTCAATTCCATTTGCTTTTACTACAGCAGGGTTTCTCTCTTATGTTAATATATCACAAAAGTTTGATAAATTTCATCGGCTTTACCACTCCATATGAATCGAAGAGGAAAAAATATATATATTAACAATAAGAACTTTTGTTTGGACAACAAGCTATGGAACTCATACACAAGCTTTCACACGATGTTTGATGGGGTCTCCATTCAGTTTGGATACAAGCAAAATCATCCCCAAGTCAGAGTCTTATATTATTTGGAGGCGTTCTTTTTCTGGCAGTGACTCTTGATCCATTTGATGCCGTTGGATGTGCCACTTTTGATCTTCTGAGCTCCTGCCAGAGCTGCAGCTTTCGCTTTGGTTAATCCAGCCTTGCCTTCTCCCTTCTTGTTTGCACCGCCTTCCTTTTTGGCTGCGGTCCTGGCATCTTCTTCCATTGCACCGATTCCCCCGGCCCCCCATTGGTCGGCCCAGCTTGGTCCTTCAGTTGCCATACTGACACAACAAGACAAGAAATGATCTTCAGCCAAAAAAAGGAAAAAAAAAAAAAAAAGAAAAAAAGGTTTTTAGAAATTTTGCATAATTATGAGCATAGAAGATTGAGCCGAACCCAGATCAGTAGTGTTGTAGAGAGTAAAAGAAAGCAATCTTGACCAGTATGGAGTAGAAAGCCTCAAGTATGGCAGATGCTTTTCTGCTCCACGTAAATTGAAAGATTTAAAGTCTTTTACTTTTGAGTTTTGCCCACAAGAAGTTACAAATTTCATTATGATTCTAATAACTCCAGCTTATGAGATATATATATATATATATATATATATTCGAAGTGTCATGCAGAGGGGTAGAGCTTAATGTGTAATCATCCATGTTTCACTGTTATATTTTTAGTAGAAGAAAACGGATCTATGCCTTACACCAGAAAAAACAGAACTATGAGAAGATTTGTTGTAAAATCAAGCATTTACATAGAGAAAAGGCCTAAACATATGTATTTGTTGGAGAGGCAACGGAAAGGACCGAAACAACTCAAACATAGATATTTAAGACTTCACAACTATAAGTAGCAATTATAAGATTGAGTAACCCTTCGAACGGCAAAATCTATAGAGCAAAATTTAAAATAGGTATATAGAAAGTGAGAGAAAGAGAGTGAGTTAGCACCTGATGGTAATGAAGAAAGCTGAAGAAGAGGTCTTGAGAAAGTTGATGGCGTTAATGGAGAATATTAGGTGTTCCAAGACATTTAAACTCAAAAATAAGAAGAGAAAAGAAAAGGGCACATGTTGATGGGCTGTCTTTTATCACCATCTTAACACACTTTTTTTAATGGACTTGCCAACTCACTGGTGGTTTCCATCAGGAGAATCAAACGTCTTTTGTCATTTCTTACAACTTTGTTGGTGGTCTTTTAATTTAATCCTAATTACTTCCTAATCATATGCCATTTTAGCTTAAGTTACAATATTTCATCCTAACTTATCCTATAAATATGAGCTATACATTTTACTTTACCTCTTCCAACAAGTCATTTATTAATGCTAGATTCTCTATTGAGTTAAATTGATGCCAATTTTCTCCTCGGAAGGAAACAAGTTGTAATTAAAGAGGCACTAATTAATTAAGAATTCTATCATCTATCACATGAGACAGGCTAATTTTGTGGCTCCTCTTCGCATGTGAGATTTATCATGTTAGGCCAATGACTAATTATTGAGTCCTTGTAATACTTTTGCTCAATTCTTTCCAGTCAGATAGCATGTCCGTACTCTTTAATCCACTAACTCCATATCCCATTTGTGGCTAAGCGAATCCCATGAATCAATCAAGTTTAACCACGTCATGATACTTCTCTTTTTCACTTTATCTCAATAGAACTTCTAAGTAACCAACTAGAACGAAGGCTGACTTAACTATGTGTATCAGTGCATCACAGGTACTCCACTAAATATACTATTCTAAACTTAGGTATTAAGGTAAAAGAACTATAATCCAATAAACAATGTGCAAAAAGAAAAATGTAATGGAAGACAGCATAATCAATGCCATCTATCTGGTGCAGAGTACCCTCAATTATATAATAATAGATGATTTTCTCAGTGACTGCTGCATGCAGGGATTGGCACTTTTGGCACAAGACAAATTGGCTAACATAAGAGAGGGTGCTCTAGTGCTGGTGGTTGGGACTACAGGCTTGAATGAAAAGCTATGGAAATGAGGGGAAAACTTTTTTAGTTTATTTTACCTATGAGATTTGTTTTAGTTTATAATTTAGGATTGATGTTGCTTTGTCATTAACCCCATCCATATTCATAGCATCTTGTAACTATTAAAACAATTGTTACAAGGATAAGATCGGAATATGACAAAAACATATTTAGTATTACTAATGATGATTAACAGTTGCACCTAATGACCTAAAGAATATGAAGCTTGGACCAGTTTGTGGCGGTGCTTTGAAGTCCAAAGTCTACAATCAAGTGCAGCCACTTCCAATACCAGGCCACGCGTAAGCACGAGTATGCAAAGGTGGCCAAAGTGATAACCCTTGTGAGGCTTCTTATGAGATTGATATTCTGCATATTTGGAGTGGAAATTAACTGGCTGAGCTTCACACTAACTTAAATTCCAAAAGGTAGACATCTTTTTAAGTAATAAATTGTTCTAGATATTTTTACTCTTCTTGATCTTTTAAGTCCTAATAAGTGATCATTTGGTGTCAAGTGGATAGATATGTCTTAGAAAATTAAGTTCTCTAACAATATCTTTTATTGTTCATTTTGGTTTGGGGTAAATAGACTATATTTTTGAGTTATCTTTTAGGAGGACGGAGGAGCAGTAGTTGCCTCCGTAAGTCCATATCTAGATGAAAATGGCCTTCATATAATCACTTAATCGAAGTTGATGCAAAAGTTCACTTTAATAGATTAACTCCGCTACTAGCTAATGCAAAGTTCCCTTCAATAGATTAACTCCGCGACTAGCTAATGCAAGTTACTCCATTGGCTGTACTTTTAATGTCTGCATGTTATGTGGCCTTATGGGATCCATGTGAGATTGCAGCCTCACCCATTCCTGTAGACAAAGGATGAAACGTGATGATGCACAAAAGAGGGCTGGAGTCATAAATGAAGGGCGTCACCTGTCTTTCAAAACAGCCTTAAATAACTCGCAACCTTAGATATATCCATTACCATGTTGAACCAAGAAAGAAAATCGCAGAAAATTGTAATATAATTGTTTGGTCTCTATTTTAATGGGTATTCATTGGTAACAGTTAGTCCAGATATCCCGGTCATGAGATAACTTTGCATAACTTTGCATGATATATTAATCGATATTCTATATCCCATACGGGCCATATCCCACCCACCACCACGGGGTACCCTACTTAAGCCCTGTGTCTTTTTGCATGAGGCACAAGGGGGCTTACTTATAAATATATGCTGTCCAGTATATACCCTTATTACAGTCCATTATAATGCCTCTTGCTTTTACAAGGTAGCTTGAACTTACTTTCTCTTTCGTGCCCATAATCAATAAGCAATAAGCCAAAGCGACAAATACAAGAGACAGAAAAGGAAAAACATAGAGTGGTAAAAGAAGAAGAATCTCTGATTGTGCACAAACTGACAGAAAAATAATGACTTCGTATAGAGGTTTAGAGCCACATATGACCAGACCAAACCATACCAAAGAGGACTTTGATAAATGAAACAAAATTGTCAGCCACAAAATTACAGAAAATCAATTAAACAGACCTAATCCAGATGTTGTTGCCCAAATCTCTTTGGACCGTATTCCAGATGGCACAATTACTGAAATAGGAATGGTATATCTACACTGCATTGTAATTATATATTCAACTTCACAATACACCTACTATTCTTATCAACCAATCTAACAAATTCTAATTACCCTTAATTGATTGTCAACCTTGTTTTCTTTCTCTCATCTCTCTTTTAATTGATCACAAAAACTACTTTGACTTCCTCGTGGACTTAGATTTCTTCATCTTACGGGACTTGTCATCAACACTTGTCCATGTATATCCACTAGGGATAGCGAAAGGGTCAGTTTCTTGTGCCACCGTAGCCGACCGTTGCTGCTTGCTGGCCGACCCGGA
Source organism: Parasponia andersonii (assembly GCA_002914805.1). Taxonomy (NCBI): domain Eukaryota; kingdom Viridiplantae; phylum Streptophyta; class Magnoliopsida; order Rosales; family Cannabaceae; genus Trema; species Trema andersonii. Next base: position 438,693 of record JXTB01000361.1, read on the forward strand.
CTGGCTGCTGTTCCGCCTCAGCCACGTCGACGTCGATGATGCTGACGAAGACGAAGGTAAAGACGAGTAGTGGCTGTGCGACTTTTGCTCCTCCTCCGATTGGCTTCGTCCTCCGTAAGCCAAGTGTCTTGGGCTTGAGAATGGAGTGTAGAACTGATCCACTGGTTGAAGTTCGACAAACTTGGTGAATGTTATCACCACTCTCACTGTAGGGACCACCGGTATTGCCACCTGTTCCACCAGACAGACATACCAAAAACATTATTATAAACCTTCGATTAATCAAATTGACTATAAATTATACTTTTGTCCCCGCATAGACTAGGTATATGTCATTCTTGGTCATGGAAGTTAACCGTTAATTAGCGGGACATGGTCCCACCGAAAGCAACATCAGGAGTGTGGGGTCCGAGTGACGTGGCAACACCGAGGTCAAACAAAACTCGCTTTTTAGCTTGGTGGGATTAGATTATTAGAGGTGGGGGACTCTACAGTCGGGATATGAGGAATCAAAAGGGACAAAACTTGGGACCCAAACAGGTAAACGCCATGCCCCGCCCCCCGGTCTAAAGGGCAAGAGAATGTGTCCATCTGGGTCCCACTGCTCTATCACCGTCGGATCCAAATTGGACCCATTAGAGCCTTCCACGTCAAATCACCGAACACCGTGACCCCACAAAAAAAGCTTCTTCACTAATGAGAGAGAAGGGGGGGGGCCCAAACTTTCACAGTCTCAGTAGTCAGACAAAACACAAGGTCGTTGCTTATCGTATCAAAAGCACCAATAAAGCAAAGCAAAGGAAAATAGAATAACCACGACCCTGCACAAAACCAAGACCCATGTGGGCCCCCACCCGACAAGAAAAACGAAAACCAAAAAATCGAAACCACCCTCACCTTGACCGGGAAAGTCCCCTGCGGGAACTTGGTGGTGAGCAACTCCCTCATCCTCCTCACGGCCTTCACCTTGTTCGCCAAAATATCCAGCAACGGCAAGAGCTCCTCCGTCTTAAGCGGAAACTGCTCCGTCAGCCACACCGACGGCCTCAAGCTCCTCACGTACTCCTTCTCCTTCGTCTGCGGCGACGGCGCCACCGCCACGGCGCCAGATGCAGCCATAGACTTCCTCTGCGGCGGAGCAAACACGGACGGCGGCACGTCCATGCTCTTCCTCCCCAGCGCCACGAACTCCCTGTCCTCCCTCACAAAGCTGCTGTGCCTCCGCCGATCGGGAACCCCGAAGTTGGGATTCTCCGCCACCAAGAAGCCGTCGTCGTCCTCGTCGAGCTCCAGAGGAAGCACCTGCTCGCTCCCCGCCACGTCAGCGTCGCCATTGGCGACCTTCCTTGACCTGAAACTGAACACCACGTTGTGGACTTCGTACACCCTGGCCTTCCACTCCCCGACGCTCTCCGTCTTCTCCTGCCTTCTCCAGTTGGTCCTCCCGACGAGCTCGGCCTTGGTCACGTCCATACCGGGCCGGTAGACGCTCGTCTGCGAACAGAACTCGGCAATGTCGAAGTCGCTCATTGGCGAACCGGCGCTCTCGAAGGCGTCGAAGATCTTCCGGTCGTCGCGGTTGAGGACCAGCAGCGATCCGGAGGCGACGTCGTGGCTCGGGTCGCCGTCACCGAGGAAGAGGAAGCTCTGGTCGGCGCGCTGGATCTTCAGGCCGTCGAAGCCGGCCAGCGATGTGTCGGCCCGGAGGTTCCCGTCGCGCTTCCAGATCTTGTAGGTGTCGGAGGGGGCGATCTTTCCGACGAAGGGGATGACGGAGCTCTCGAAGTGGAAGGAGATCTCCATGTAGAAGTCCCGCATCCGCCGGAGCACGGCGATGGCGCGCGGCAGGCGGCGGCGCCACTTGGCCCAGGCGGAGCGGTGGTGGAGGCGGAGGAGGACGAGGGCGATGTCCTTGCTCCGGCGGCACATGGCCTCCTGCAGGGGGTTCCACCCGGCCGCGTTCTGGAGCGAGACGTCGGCGCCGGCGTTGGCGAGGAGCTTGGCGGCGACGGCGTCGCTGAGCCGGACGGCGAGGTGGAGGGGGGTCTCCCTGTAGGGGACGTCGCGGCGGTCGAGGAGGGCGGAGACCTTGTCGGCCAAGCGCTCCTGTACGAGCGAGTCGGACTCGGTGTGGATCTGAGCGGGCTCGGCGAGCCGAGGGAGGCTGGAGACGATTCGGGACAAGGTGGTGTGGTCGCGCAATGCGACGGCGTAATGGACCGGGCTGTGGGCGTAGTCGTTTGGGTTTATAGTCGGAAACGACGTCGTCGAGGCTGTCGTCGACAACTTAGCCATTTAAAAAATAAATAAATAAATAAATAAAAATACGTAAGAAAAGGGTCTCAAGAGTGAGTTTGAGTAGTAGGGAACACGGTAGAGTGTTTTTTTTTTTCCTTTCTTTTTTGAAAGATTTTTGTAAGAGCGAGCGTTAGCCCCGCTGGGAGGAGGAGGAAGATATTTTTTTTTTTAGGGGTTTTGTTTTGGGAATGTTATTGAGAAACGAGTAAGGTGGTGTCAGTGAAGTAGTAGTAGGGGTAGTTTTGTCCTAATGGGGGACTTATTTATTTCCTTTTATTGGGAGGCGTGACGGGAAGGGAAGCCGGGGATGGAGAGACTGAATACACGCAATCGGCGCGACTTTTGTCTAATTGATATGTGCTTGAGTTTGAGATTTTTCTTTTACATTCAAAAAAAAAAAAAAAAAAAAAAGTACAGTCCTTTTGTTTCACGTTCTATCTTATTTTTATTGGTTTTTTATTTTTTATTTTTTTATTTTACTTGGGAAGAGGAATGGGATAACGTTACTCCAAATCTGGTCTCTTCCACTTAGACATTGAGGAACTACTCTTCTAGAATCAAATTGAGAATTTTTTGAGTGGATGAGATAACAATTTTAGAACCATAAATCTTGGTTAGTGGCCATTTTCTCATAAATGGGGAATTTACTCCCGATAATGTAGAGCACCCTCGGTTATAAATAGGAGCTCAAATATAGGAAGAAGATAGTATGGAGATTTTTCATGCCTATTTACTTTCTTGACTGGAACTTTTTCCAATTCCTTCCAATCTCGTAATTCGACCACACAATATTGACAAAAAACTCCATTAAACACCATTTTTTTTTTCTTTTACATTGACTTATAAAAAATGTGTTTCTCTAATTAAGAACTATTTTACCTGGTAAACAAGAAAATTCGAACATTGTTTTCTACTTTCGGCGACAAGAGACGGAGAGATTTCTTTTTTCTTTTTTTCTCTTGGGTTGAAAATAATTATTTTTGAGAATTCCAGAATGGGAATGGACACTGGAAGTGTCTTTCTTAGTCTTATGTAGTTTTGGTTGGTTTAGAAGTGTTGGTGGGGTGTGTCTGAGAATGATTGGGCCTTGAGCCTTGAAAGGGCAGTGGAAGAGTGGGCCCAAGTAAGTTTTGGGGTTTGACAGAAGACGACGAAAGAGTCAGTGTTGTTTCTGTGTGTATCTGTGATATTCATTCGTACGTGAGAGAGTGTCGAGTGGGAACATAAAGAGAAGAGGGACATGACCTTGTTTGGTTTGAGACGGACCAAACCAAACAACCAAAATCCTGAACGGATTTCCCTCTCTTCTATGTATGTATGTATTGCACCAATGTCACAAATCCTCCTTCCTACTCTTTCCTTTTAATTAATTAATCTTTCTTTTTTCGCCTTTTCCTTTTTGCTTTTTTTTTTTTCTAACCATTTGGACCCTTTTGCTTTAAACCTTCTAATTTTAAATTTTATGATTTGAGTCTTGTTTTTAAGGTTTATTCTAACTAAATGTCCATTTTTAAAATATTATAATAAAATAATTAGTATATTATAAAATATTATGTATTCAGTATTTAAACTAAAATTAGTATATAAGCATATATACCAAATGTATAATTACATAAATTTGGTTATTTAATTATTAAAAAAAAAAAAGAAAATAGATATTTACTAAAATTAAGTGAAAAAATAGACATCCACCAAAGTTTCTCATGTTTTTTTCCATTACGTTTATTGGTGATAGCACTCGTCACAATTTTCAATTGAAATGAGTTGGTTATAGTATATGGATTATTATTGACATTTTTAATAATTTGTGACCCTGAGATACGATCAACCATATTATTCTTATTATGCTTGCGCCGTGGGTATGGGGTTTTGGAATGTAGAGTAAAATAGCAGGAAGTAATGTTTTCTTTCTTTTTCTTATCTTTTCTTTTTATTGGTGGGTTTGCGTATTGGCTGTATGTGAATATGTTGGAAATAAGATCATTAACCAAAGACTTAAAAAGTAAATAAATAAATAAAACAAATAATTCTCTGGTGCCTCAGTGTCCTTTGGAAGTACTTGGTGCCTCGTTAAAAGACAAAAGTGTGAGTGTACGGTGACTTAGAGAAGCATGTCAAAGCAAAAAAAAAAAAAAATTGATAATTGGTTACCAAAAATTATGCAAAAAATTAAAAGATATTTTGAAGAGTAATAGTGTAAAATCAATTACATAAAAAAATATTAAACTGAAAAAATTAGGAACTTACAATGAAAATACTGTTCATTTTATATGATTTGACCATTTTGGACTTGATCAGACAATTAAATGACAAATATTCTTGATTAAAGGTCAAAAGTTATGCATTAAAGGGCAAGTATTTTGACCCAAGAATAAGTATCTGAGTTGTAACGAAATTTTTTTAATGTTGTTTTGAAAAATTAATATCGTTTCATACTAATTTACTTTATTATTTTTATCTTCCCGTTGAAATTGTAAATTAATTAAGCTTATTCTCACTAATAATAAGTTTAGTCCTAAATAAAGCAGTGTATATATATATTAATCCGATATAAATAATTAGTAACAGAAAATTGAGTAATATGTCAAAATGAGTGAAATTAGTAAGAAATTTTTTTAATTTAATATCATCACTTATAATACAAAATTAGATGAGTAATTAATTAGTTTAAATATTGAACACCATGACATGTTAAAATTAGGAACAAATTGGATGAATTTTATAAAAATAAGAGAAAAATCATATTAATGTATTGTCATTAATTTTAATCTCACTAAGTAGATGAGTATAATGTAAAATGATGAGACGGACTACCAATCACTCTTATATGAATGGCCTTATTTAAAAAGACGAATGAGTCTTTCATATTCTTAATATACCTCTAAGACTTGTCTTTAATAATTACATCATGCATTATGTATTCAAAATTAGATACAAAATCTAAGAATTTAACAAAAATACAGTAAAATTTCAATTTAATCTTATATGAATAATAATTAGATCACATGGTAGGCAGTTATAATACCTAATGTAATACTATTACGTATTGTGTCATGGTGAAATTAAAATTAAATTAATTTACTTTAAATTAGTTAGTGATAAATATAATTAGTTTAGTAAATTTGAATATAATATAACAAGTTAGATGACTATTGTACTTTGTATATTACTATTTACATATTATCTCATAGTTAAATTAGGTTTAAATTGATTGAAAATTTATATTTATTAGTGACAAATTTGATTTATTTATATATTTCAGTATAACGTGACAAATTAATAATAATTATATCATAATGTATGTGATTATAATGAATAGTTTAGCACTATTGCTTTTTTTTTTTTTTAATTTTAGCACTATTACATATTATCTCATAATTAAATTATATTTAGATTTAGTGTCGTTTAACTAATTAGTAATAAATGTAATTAATTTAGTCTCTGAATATCATGTGACAAAGTAATTGATTATAGTACATTGCACAATACTAATTATATATTGTTTCATAGTCAAATTATAAGCCATAATTAATGATAATACTTTATGTAACCCTAATTATATATATTACATTAATTAGTGAGAATTTTAAGTAATTTATTTAATATCTTAGATTATAATGTGCCTAAGTAATTGAGTAACGTACTAAGTATTACACTATTATAAGCTATCTCATGCTTAAATTAATAAAAAGTAGATTAATTTTACTAAATTAAGTAGAAATTTATATTAATCAATTATTATCATTCTAATCTCATTAAGTATGTGATCCATGATCAACATTTTTTTTGATCCATGATCAACTTTTTTTTTATCAGGGACCCATGATCAACTTTGATACTAAATGAATGACTTTACACTAAATAGTGAGAAATTTTATTAATTTAATATCATTAAGTATAATGTGATAAAATAAGTTACCATAATACTTAATATCACACTATTGTATCCTATCCCACTTTAAAATTATTTGAAAAATAGAAGAGGTTTTTAAAATTATGTAAAAATTTAAATTAATCTAATATCACTAATCACTGATTATAACATGACAAAATATATGAGTATAATGCTTATAATGATATTAATATATATATTCCCATACAATCAAATTAGATATAAAATGATTGATTGTGTAGTTAGCTATACATTTCATAGATTTATTATTTTGAGTATATTGTGACTAAATATCCATATATAATAGTATAATACTATTATATGTATATGTATATATTGCTCAGTGATCGTATTAGATTAAAGTTAAATGATTTTACACTAATTAATAATAATTCACATTATTTAAACTATTATTAAGTATAAAGTCAAAAAGTTTGTTATAATAGTAGTCAGAAAATCAAAAGTAGATTTTATCTCATGCTTATATTAGATAAAAGTACGGATCAATTCGTAAAATTAAGCAAATATTCACATTAAACTAGTATAACTAAGCATGGTATTACAAAATAGGTGATTATAGTATTTAGTATAATATTATTACATTATGTCCCATTGTTCTAATTATATTTAATTTTGATGAATTTACAAATTTAATTTCAAATTAACATCAATTTATTTGTCTCCAATCATAATATCACAAACTCAAATTAGACTAAATTGATCGAATTTGCAAGGTTTAGTGAGTAATCACACTACTTTAGCCATCATTAAGTATTTTATCAAAAAGTAGTAACTATGCTCTTAGTATAATACTATTATACTTCGTCTTATACTTTAACTATATTAAAACTAGATGAATTTTCAAAATTAAATAAAATTTATATTAATGTAATATCACTAAAAAAAATTTAATAAATGATTTAGACATTCATTTATATTTTCAATTACTTCAATAATTATTAATTAAATTTGTTCGACTTGTTTACCAACTAAAACTCAAAAAACAAAAAAGAAAGAAAGGGGAAAACAAATTAGAAAATTTGGCATAGGCACAATATGAATTTCAATTCNTTTTTTTTTCTTCTTGTGTTGTAAACACACTTTAATCCTCATTTCATATTACTATGTTTTTTATGCTTCAAGAACCAAAGATTCTGAACAGTCACACAAATTTTAAAAGAAAACTTTCTAAAGCATAAAAAATCAAATTTGAGTTGTATATCTCAAATATATATTGTCTTTGTTGGTTTGGAGAATGGGATTTTGTAGTTCTCTAGTGATTTGTTAGATTCAATAGGGTTTTGTAGTTCTCTACTGATTCGTTAGATTCAACAAGAATAAAACTTTGCAAGTTTTAGAATTCACCGTCACCATCATTGAATTTGAGTTTCTTCGTATTACTTTTCTACTTGGTCAATCGACTAGTTCTTTCTAATTAATTTTATTTCGTTATTCAACTAATTCATTGGCATCATTGATAATATTCCTAGAGGCATATTTCCTATATCTGCTTTTCAATTTTAGGTTGTTTTGATTTCTAAAATTAGTAATTTTTCTCATTTTCTAATTCACACCTAATGTAAAAAATATACATATATGTTTGATTTTTTTTTTAAAATTTTTATAATCGTAGGATTCAAATTAGATATGAGTTCAGGAGTATTTTTAATTTAAGTCTGGGTTGATGAATGTATAAAGCTTTTCAATTTGAGAGTGGCAAGGAGAAAGAGACAAAAAGATACAGCAAACTTTTACTAAAATATTCAAAAGCAAGTACATGTAACAACCGATTATAATTTTTCCCTCAATTTACCATCTAAATTCCTCACCAACTATCCCTGATCAATATCTCATCTAAATACCTCATCAATATCGGTTAGATTTACTTTATGGACAATCTAAAAACTATAAAGCCAATAAGATTTTAGTGCCTCAAAATGAAGCTAGGCACCAAAGAATAGTCCAAATAAAACAAACGATAAATTAAAACATATGACCACAAGGACGTTTGATAGACAACTATGCTCCAAATTGGGTGACCCCAACAAAAGTCACCATAAGTCAGTTTAGCTGTTTATCAGAAAAATTGAAACACCAGTAGCATGTTTACTAATAATGAAAGGAAAGAAAATTTCTAAATTCATGTGTTTACTTGCACGTAAGGAATCTAATTCACATGTAACTCACCGCAAAATCAAAAATTAAGTTTCGGTTCCTCAAGAATCATTTGGGCTTTAGCCTTTTAAAAATAAATAGTAAATAATCGTAATCAACTTATTTATTTTTTTTCCTTCGAGTTTCTAATTTACCTCTCTAAAAAAATTAAAATGCAAATAAAAAGAGCACTTCTGTAATAACCTTATTTTGATTTCTATTTATTAGTTAAAATAACAAGGATTCTATTGTTTGGTCAATGGTTCAAGTTTTGACCGTGCATGTTATTATTATTTTTTTTTAATTTATAGTAAGTTATTATTATTTTTTTTTAATTTATAGTAAGTGGTTCTCATTAATTAAGTCATATTTTTTTAAAAAAAAAATTAACAATGATTCTATTGCTTTACATTCTAATTCTTAAAAGAATTATTAATGGGGTAGGGTCAAGATTTGATTTCAGAGGGGGTAAAAAGATATTTAGAACAAAATAAAGGTTTGAAATATATCTATCCCATAGATAACTTAAAATGGATATTAAACTCATAAATAAATCTCTAGCTATTAGTAAATCAAAACGAATCTTTTATTTTCTCTATCTACTTACCACTGCATTTTTCTAGTGGCACAAATTTTAGTCAGGAGAAACTTGCTATGATGGTATGGATGTTTTTCTAAAACGTAATGAACTTCATTACAATGATAATTTAATTCTTGAGAAAATCCATGGAGAACTTCCGGTTCTCGTTTTTATTTTGTATCTAATCATTTACTTTCTAATGTATATTGATATAAAAAATAAAATATTTTATTAGAATTTGTAAACCTGGTGATAATCAAATTTCACCTATTGTAATTTATTATATATATATATAGGTCATAATTCGGTAAATTTATTTTTTTTAGCCGTAATTATTATCTAATAGTTAGTACTATCATGATTTGAGTAATTCGAAAAAAAAAATAATAATAATAAATAAATATTATTTAATGATATTTCCTTTTTCTCTGCTTTTTATCGTGAAAATACGTATAGTAATTTTAATTGGACAAAATAATTAAAAGATTGAACTAATGTCTCATATATATATATATATATATAGATATAAGAACTCGGCAACTATATATTTGAATTATTACATCTCAATATTCATATATATATATATATATATATATATATATATATATACCAATACGGTAGATATTTATCATTTTGGTCTATTAAAATTTTTCTTGCATTATTTTTTATATTAAAAAATAAGAAAAAAATAATATTAATAATATACATATTTTTATATACGTTATTATAGTCGTTGGATCACCATGATGATCTAACAACTTAAAAAAATACATGCACATAAATTAAAAAAAAAATACTTACTGAATTGACAGGGTAAAATGCGTAATGCCTACTGATAACCTATATATCTATATATATATATGTATATATATATTTTCTTGCTAGTAAGGTGAAGGTGAAGATTGGCTTGCGGAGGGCTTTTCTTGATGCCCTCCCTACTAGAGAGAACTTTAACAAGAGAAATATACCGTGTTTCCCCTCTGTGGTGTGGCGGTGGAATCTCTGTTTTACTCTCTTTGGCTCTGCTACTTGGCTATTCATGCGTGGCTTTCTAGTTCTATTTGGCTGAATATTTCGAAATTCAAAGGTTTTACTTTTGCTGGCCCTTTTTTATTTTATTTTATTTTTTTTGGCTGTGGTTTTGAGGATATAGTTTTCTTGTCGTGGTGGGAGTTGGCATGTACTGTTTGGTTTTTTAGATAAACATTCCATACTCGTGCTAGTTCTGTTTTGGGTTTGTTTTCTTGTCTTGGGGTGGATTTCTTTAACTCCTTTGTTTTGTTTTGTTCTGTAATCTACATTTCTTGATGCAGTATGGCTTACATCCCAACGAGATTCAATATTTTTACAAAAAAAAAAAAAAAAAAGCTTCCATTTTTTTTTCTTGAAAATATCTAAGTAACTTCCTAATCTATATATTTATATACATAGATATGGTATACAATAAGAAATTTAAAATTTCAGGTTTCCCTTTTACTTTTTTCCTAATATTAGTTTAACTTTTACTTTTTACCTTATATTAATTTAACTTTCAAATATATTTAGATAGGATATATAACAAGTATTTAAAATCTCACGTTTCTGTTTTCCTTTTTTTTTTTTTTCAAAATATATATAATTATCCTAAAAAGAGAGGGTAAATTAAAAGTTGAGGGAGGCTTCACTCGATATTTTTGTGTTTTTATTTTTTTTCCCCTAATAATAAAGTAACTAAAAACAATTGACCGTATAGTGTAGCTCCGCCCATGGCCGTATAAGAAATCTACATTTCTAATTCATCAACAACTTAATCCTGATTGATTTGATTACTTTTAGTTTAGAATTAATAAGCGAATTTTTCAATTTTATTATTATTTTCATGACTCCTCCAAATTACGCTTTTAAAAATTGATAACAATGAGACAAACCAAACATGTAGGGTGAAATTCAAGGAGGCAAGAGAACCCACCGTCCTCTTCACCTTTCGGCAAATTTGTTTTTGTTCTCTATTGGCCCGTCCTTTCCCTGTTTATATATATATATATATATATATATATATATATATATATATATATATATTTGTTTATCTATTTATTTAAACATAACTTCTCGTCCAATATTTCTTTCAAATCCCACGTGGAAATCTTCGCTGTAAAATTAACAATTAATGTTTAGAGTAATGTAGAATTAGAGAAACATAGTTAATAAGAATTAAGTTTTTTTTTTTTTTTTTTTTTTTGAAAATAAACCTCTGAACTCTTATTACTCAGGAGAAACATTTACACCAAGATTTACAATTTGTTCAACCCAAATCGAGACTTCCTCTAACCAAATCGAACAAGACTCAGTAACAATAGCTTTTTTAGCTAAACAATGAGCAATATGATTGAAATCTCTTTTTACAAAAGAAATTAAATCCAAATCATCACGAATATCTTTAGCTATTAAATCTTCTTCCAACAAAGTAAAACCTTTAACTTGATTTACCACGGATAAACAATCAATCTCAATGGAGCAAGGAAAGAGACTGGATTGCTTAGCCACCTGAATACTAAATCTGCCAGCAAGAAGAGCATCTATCATTGTAACATTATTAAACACAGGAACACGCTTAGTTCCAACAGTCATAATTTTTCCATCGTGATTTCTAATTATAAAACCCAGATTTTCAACACCTAAATGCTAATCATATGCAGCATCAATCTTCAATTTTAAGGAACTAACATAACATCTGATCCAATGACTACCAGATACACAACTCTGCAAAGATTTGATAGAAATTCTTTTAGGACAAACCTCCTTATAAAATCTTTCCTCCCATGAGGCTACAAGAGCAGATTCTCTTCCCTTCTCGTTTCTCCATGCACCACCCCGTTCCTTTTAAAAGAGTGAATTTAAACTCATCCTCAACAATCAATTTAGACATCTCCATCATAACTTGTAACGAGTCGTTACTCTTCAAATTATTATCTTAGGCCGTATTTGGTAGAGAAGAAAGAAAGTAGGAGTGAAGAAAAAAAGTATGAGAGAAAGAAAATAGGTAGGATGTAAAGAAAATATTTTTTCTTTATAGTTGTTTGGTATATAAAGAGAAAAAAAAATAGTTTAATTCAAAATAACAATTTTACCTATAATATTACTATTATTTAAGATTTAAGACGACGAAAAAAAAAATGACAACTTTATTATTTAACTTATCAATAATCTGACAAAACATTTTCTTTCCTATTTTCTCTCTGTGTTTTAGTGGAAAAAATTTGTGTGGACTCTATTTTCTTCTTTTCACTTTTCTCTCATATTTTCTTTTCCATTCTCTTTAACTTTAAATAATAATAATATTATGGATAAAATTATTATTTTAAATTAAATTAACTTTTTTTCTTCACTACGTACTAAATAATTTCGAGGGAAAAACATTTTCCTTTACATTCCATACATTTTATTTTGCTCCTATTTTCTTTCCTCTCAGCCTAAGAGCTACCGTACTGCTTTGCCAAATTTCTTTGGCCATATCGCAATGAAATAATGCAACTCACTTTACGACATTACTTTAACTTAAAAGATAGTTTCTTTACTTCAAAAAAAAAAAGAAGAAAAAAAGTAGATAGTTTCTTTTTTCTAATTTTTAAACGAAATAAAAGGGGTAGAACATGCAGTAAGATTCCCATCCTAATCTTTGAGCATAATATTTCTTATATACACCAGACACCAAGAACTGATTAAAATTAAATGAAAAACACTTGACGAAGGCATAAAACAAAGCAAAAGGACTCGAGCACTAGGTATCCCTAACTGAAACAGTAGGGATTTGGTGGAGACAAAAAACTATTTTTGAGTCAAGATGCAAAGAATATTTTTAGGACTATTTTTTAATATGACATTTTTAAGATCATCGATCATTAAAAAAAATAAAAAATTGTGTGTTGTCCTAATAACATGAAATGACTATTGACTTGTGTACTGAAAAATAGTTTAAAAAGTATCGTTTGGGCTCAAAAACACTATCTCCCTTGTCATTTCCCCAATAATAAACGTGCTCAAGGCCCAATTAACTTGTACTCTTTCAGGTTTATAAGCGAGGAAAAATTAGTTGTATACCATTTTTTTTCTTCGTTAGTTAAATCTATCACCATACCACTTTTTTAAAATGAATTCTTCATGAATTCCTAACTATCTTAATGGATTCTTGAAGGATTCTTGATGTCAGCGGCGATATTGACGAATTCTTGATGAATTTTTGACGGATTCTTGATGATCTTGATAGATTCTTGATGGATTCTTGACATTAGCAGCGATCTTGATAGATTCTTGATGGATTCTTGACATTAGCAACGATCTTGATGAATTCTTGACAGATTCATGATAATCTTAATGGATTCTTGACAGATTCTTAACGTCAGTGAGTGGTAATCTTGACAAAGTATTTATAGATTCTTGACAGATTCTTGATGAATTTGTGACAGATTATTGATAAATTCTTGATTAATTCTCTCCTAAAAGTGGTAATAATAGTAGTAAATTTAGTTAAATATTTGAAAAAAGGTAATTCTCTACTTAACCCATAAGCGAGTGTAAAACAGGCCTAGGACCCTTTGAACACGTCTTCAACTGGATCTAGAATTGGGGAAATTAGGCCTTATAAGGCATTTTTAGGGGAAAAAAAATTGAAAAATAGGGCGGGTTGTGACTTATGTAGGTCTAGCACGATTTTTATTAGAAAATGCCATTTTAAAAAAATATATTTAGAAATATGTCATTTTTAAAATAATAACTAGTAACTCGTAATCAGTTTTCAGAAACTAATAATTAGTAACCAAAGATATTTATAAATGGTAATTAGTAACCGGTAATCAATTTTCAAAACTGATAACTAGTAACTATTTTAAAAATAGTATTTTTCTAAAACTTTTTTTAGAAAGTGATATTTTTCTATTAAAAAACCTATAGAAATTTGAAAAAAAAAAACTTGACGTTTGTATTTTTGTAATTCTTTTAAATTTTTGTAGGTAAAAATGTTAAAAATCCTTTAGAATTTTAAGTTTCTAGGCTATAAATGGTCTCCCTCGACTAGTCAAATCTCTTGGCCACAATTACGAAATTGAACAAAAGTCATGTCAAACGAGAAAGGGTTTCTAACACTTTTATCTATACAAATCAAAAAGAATTACAAAAGTACAGAGTTCAGTGCTTTTTTTTTTTTAATTCTCCCAAGGTTTTTATAGAAAAATATCATTTTTAAAATAGTTACCAATTTCTAAAAATTGATTACCAATTATCAATTATAAATATCTTTGGTTACTAGTTACTGCTATTCGATAACTTATTACTGGTTATAATTACTATTTTGAAAAATAGTATTCTTCTATTTTTTTTTAATAGCATTTTCTAATAAAAACTATACCGGATCTACAAAAGACAAGACCACCGTATTTTTCAAAATTTTAAGGTCTAATTTTCACAAGGTTGGACTAATTTGGGCCAAAATGATTTTTTTTTTTTTTTCTAAAAATGCCATACAAGGCCTAATTTTCACAAGGTATAACTAATTTGGGCCAAAATAATTTTTTGTGCATTTTTCTAAAAATGACATTTTAGAAGTTTCAAGGATTTTTTGACCATAGGTTAAGAGTTTTTTTTTTTACCACAAAATTATTTAGAATTTTTTTCATAATTAAGAAGTTTTTGAACCATATATCAAGACGTCTTCGACACTCTTAAAAATAACAATTTAAAAAAAAACACAAAAATATCATTTCGGCCCAAGTTAGTCCTATCCATGTCCTTTTCTCATGTCAAATAGCACTGTACCTCATTTGCATAAGTAAAGTGGTAGTCTTGATATTGAGTAAAGATAGAGACAACACAATATTATGATAAAAATTTACATTAATGATATTGCATCCACTTCCACAACAATATTATCCTAATGAGATCACATTATTTAAAATTTAATGGTTGAATGGAATGTTATATCATGTAGTATAAGATTTTAGTATAACATTTTGGTGTCCCTAGCATTACTCTTTCATATTTACTTAATATTTTATCTCGTTCACAATTTAATAATTTGTTCTCCACTAAATTTTTGACACTACGTGGTATATGTTCACTTTTTAAAATTTGGTTAAATATATGTCTAAGATTTAAAATTTGTAGCTACATATCCATTTTTTAAAACCCTTCAACCGATGTATTTGTGTGTTTCCATTTTGCTCTTTATTAAGTTTCTTTAGTTTTTTTTTTTTTGTCGTTTCTTCTTTTTTTTGAGTAATTCTTTATCTTTCTTGTTTTCTCCTTTTTTTTTTTTGTTTTTCTTTTTCCCGATTCTCTCTCCTTTTACTATTAATTTTCTATTGTTTCTCGAAAGTTCATTTTTTTCCTTGAATATTCGGCTAAATTAGTTATTTTCCGTCTTTCTCTTTCTATTGCTCTTATTTTTCTGGCAACTTTTGGACAATGATCGTCTTCTCCGGTATTGTTTAGTATATCTATTCGAATCTCTGGCGTTTTGGCGATTTCTCTATTTGTATTGGTAGAATTGATCTTGGCTTTATTATTATTAGGTATGCATTAATTTCTTAATTATTGAG
Source organism: Parasponia andersonii (assembly GCA_002914805.1). Classification (NCBI taxonomy): domain Eukaryota; kingdom Viridiplantae; phylum Streptophyta; class Magnoliopsida; order Rosales; family Cannabaceae; genus Trema; species Trema andersonii. The sequence goes on from JXTB01000361.1 coordinate 454,186, forward strand.
TTTATTATATTGTGTATTGGTTTTGAGGATTTATATTTTCTTTAGTAATTCTTGTTATAATTGATTTTAATTCATGTATAATCTTGTTTTTTTTAAGGTTTGGGTAGCTATTTTTATTTTGATGTATGTTTTGATTTTTTTTTTTTTGATAAATTGTAATAGTTCATCAATTTTTAGTCATAGTATGTGATATTTGTACAAGTATATATGATCGATTTCGTGGTATATGATATTAATGTTCAGTGGTTTTTGTTATTGAATATATTATGTATTTTTTATTTAGTTTATATATTTATGGCTTTGGTATATATGTTTTTTGTGTTAGTATATGTATTTTTTGTTATTATTGATCAAGATATTCAGTAATCTTATTTGGTTCATATGTTCTTTCCTTGGTATATTTTTTTTTTTGTGGTGGTCAATATTGTGTAGTTATTATTGATTAACATATTAACTATTTTGCTGTTTTTATTGATATAGAGTTTGAACCCATGTATGTTATTTTTCTATTTTAGTTTTTTTGTGCTACATGGTTTTTTGCGTTTGTTGCATAGAATTTCTAACTTGATATATATATATATATATATATATATAAATATATATATAATATATATATATATAAATATATATATATAATATATATATATATATATACTTCTTGAACCAGTAGATATGATATTTATTTATTAATATTTATTTCTTAGTTTTTTCGTATAAGTTCATATACTGACTATGAAGTTAGGAATTTTAAGTACATTTTTATGGCATTTTGAGCTTCTATTAAAAAGTAGTATTATTAAAAGCTTATGATATTAGTTGATAGGATATAGGATACTTTTTTCGTATTGAGTTTGTAATTTGTTTCATTTTAAAACGAAGGTTTTTTTTTTCTAAGTATGTGAATTTTTTGTCTTGATATATGTGATTATATACCAAATTCATTATTTTATATATTTGATATTGGTATCTTATTTTTAAGTATTTACACTTCTAGGTATATGAAATTTTAGTCTTGTTTTATAGAAATTTTGTCATCATATGTGAGATTATATACTAGATTCATTACTTGTTATATTATTAAACTTGCTTTTTGTTAGTAGAACAAAAGAATCATTATTATATATAATATATATATATATATATATATATATATATATATATATATATATACTAGATTATGTATGAACATATATACTGTTATTGAAATCTTATGAAGTAGTGAAAAAAATATATATTATAGACGAAGTTTTGAGTTGACTGATTATATATGAATATATATATATATATATTGTGTTCGAAATGACAAATTTATGTACTATTTCTTATAGTTGAGTTATGGTATTTGAGTTAGTACATTGATTCACATGTTCTGTCGGACTATTAAAAGTTATATAAATATTTTATATTAGTATGAAACATGATCAAAAATATCATGTATTTAGTTTAAAAAATTACATACCATAAGAAAGAATTATTTTTAAATATATAATATCATTCCTTAACAATTTCAGGTTTTTTTAAATTACTCATTTGTACCTCACAAAGTGAATAATTAGAAGTAAGTAATAATTTATATTTATATTAAATATGTTACATAAAACATAAGAATCAACGAGAAAATTGTCTACTATTTATTATCTTCGCAATTAAAAGTATTCAATATAATAATCCTTTTCAAATAAAAAAAAAATCATATTCTTTTTGCTAAACTAAAATAAGAGCACATAGTTTCCGTATCACTTTTGTATCCTTTTGTCATCTTATCTTCAGCCCAATGATAAAGTTCTACGGCCATCTTTTGCCAATAACATGTGATTTTATCTTATATTACTTCTTTTCTGCTAATATTTATTATTAATATTTTATGTTCTTTTGGTCACAAATATTTCATAATCGGCTCTGTTTCACGAGAGAAATCGTCAAATTTTACAAGTTAAATATCAAGTATTAAAAATCATATATCATATTCAAATTAGTAAAATCGCATTGAAGTATCAAACAAATATACAAGGTTAACTAAACACATAAATTTATTAACTAAATACAAATTAAACAGATACTGAACTAAAAAAAAATATAAATTGACAAATTTAAAACCATATAGATCAATTTAGGAATTGAACAAACTAAATAAAAAGTACATAACAGATATGAACCATAGCTGTAACATCATGAACAATATTCACAAATTCAAAAACTAAAGATATAAATTTATGAACCAAATAGAATAACATCAATAAAAAAAATCAAATAGAATTAGATACCTAACTTTATATACCAAAAAAAAAAAATTTTAAGGAGATATATTCTCATATGTGAAATATAATTTTGTTAATTAGAAGCATAAACTTATGAACCATACATTTCATGAACCAAACAACTTATGAATTTGAACGAAAGACTTAAAGTTAAGAACGTAATATGCCAAAAACTAATTTTACGAGATATCTTTCCATATATGAGATATATATATATATATATATATATAAAAGAATAATATATGAGATATATGCTCATAATATGTAATACAATTTTTTGAACTAAAAATTTAAAGTATCTTAAAATTACACATCTACCGACAATTTATGAACTAAATACATAATTTTATGAACCAAAAATACAAACTTACTAACCAAACATATAAACTTGTAAACCAAATAAAATTCAAACATGTACCTAACAGATATTAAACCCCAGCCCAGATTTTCTCACATTCAAGCCTTTACCAGATAATTACAAAAATGCTAAGTAACACGTTCGTGTAATTCCCCCGAGTGATGTGGCTTCAAAAATGTCTTCTTAGTGGACCCATATATCAGTTTTCTTTTTGTTTTGTTTATGATTAAAATTATAAAATTTCAATCATTCTATACCTGCCTCCCCACCCAGCATCCTCACCCAAGCGCAGACCAGATTTCAACATTTTTTCTTTTGTGACGAACAAAGAAAGATCTAGAGCAAAAAAATATAAAATAAAATAAAAAAATCAGAGGTGAGCCACACCTTTTTTTTTTTTTTTTTGAGGGGAGGTGAATCCAGATTTTAAAACTTCTCCAATGCAGGTATGCGATCTTATCTTTTCTATGATTTATTCCGCCAGAAGTTAATTCTCTAGAAGTTAATTTTTTCTTGTTTAGTTTGATTATTTTTAGTTGTTCTTTCTTTCAGTTTTTATGTTTTTTTCCTCTGTATTAATATTTTGGTAGTTTTATTTTCCAACGTAGTAGGCAATTTAGTTTCCATTTCTATCTCCTCTTTAATGCATGCCTTATATATTTTTACAATTATATTAGTTTTCATATTAACATTCAATAAATTATTGTACAATGTATGTTAGAGATGCTGCTGCTTCATTGTTCTTTTTTTTTTTTAAAAGGATTAGAGTGTGATCTTGATTTTCTACAAGAAACCAATATTTCTATATGTGAAAAAAATGGATATGGATTTGGCCAAAGAGAGAAATGAAAAAGATGGTGTTAATGTGCAAGGAAAGAATGACAAGTTAGAACATTTGGAAATTCTAAAAGCACAGACAATCTGGAAAACAAGAGGGTTTTAGATAGGAAATTATGGACACTGATGCGTGTTTTTACTTTGCCTAGACAAAGTGGCCTCCTTTTATCTTGATTCTTGGGATCTTGTTGGAAAAAAGTTTCATAATTGATTTGTTTGGATGAGTTTGTACTACGATCAGGTAAGATTTTGAATAGTTCAAAATAAATATTCTAATTTTTGAGTTCAGAAATATTCTAATAAATATATATTTTTTTACATATAAATAGATATTATTTTGATTAATTAAAAATTTATCACGTATATTTTTTATAATTAAAAAATAAAATGAGAAAGGTAATTCATTATAACCTAAAAATAAATAAATAAATAAATAGACCGTGAATCTTATTTAATACGTTCAATTTTTTAGGAGTAAATTGATACGTTCCTTCTCTTTCTTCAA
>JXTB01000362.1:5633-33905 GCA_002914805.1 Parasponia andersonii
ATCCCAGAGAAGTGAGAAACACCAAGCATAGTAAGAGTAAAATAGAGAGATTTTATTCTTAAGAGTTAGATAAAAATACAGTTTCTCTCTTGGGTGTATTCGGGGTCTGGGGTGTGAGTTGAGAGTGTTGAGTGGAAATACTTGTAAAGGTTATCTTTCTCCCAATAGTGAAAATCAACAGCAGTTCCGTGGACGTAACCAATTTGGTGAACCACGCTAATTTGTGTGTCCTGTTTATTTTCTTTCGGCATTATTTTTCATATTTATTCTATCGCTTCCACTATTGTGTGTCTATTAGGGAGATTATTCCCTAACAATATTTTCCTCAACTAAAGCACTAATATACTATTGATTGAACATCGTGTTTTACTTAAGTAAAACATTCATTTGCTATTGATTTACTACCACTTTTTTCATGTTTTTTCTACAACTAAATCAAGTAAATAATTGATATATCACTGACTTACCACCACTTCTTTTTTTTTTTTTTTCCATCCAAGTACATCAAGTAAATAATATATACAGTTGATTTTTCACTATTTATTCCTATCAATTAAAATTAAGTAAACCACTTACATACCACTAATTTATCACCGTTTGTTTGCCCCAAGTCAGTCACTGGTATCAATGACAAAATCTAGTCAATTATGATATAATTTTATTTTACTGACTATTTTATTCCTTCCCAAGTATATAATGTACTATAGATATACCATTCATATACCAGATTTTTGTCTTAGGTAAATAATTTAATAAGTTATTTTCTTTCGTTTTGGGTGTTTATATTAGCCTTACTAAAACTACCAGTCAAAATTTAATCATTTAATAAATAAGTTAGTTTTAAGTTTCTTAAGGGCTTGATTTTCAATATTTGATATAGGAAAGAATTCACCCAAACTTTCGTGAGTTCATGTATACTTTAATAATTTGTCATTTTATATGAACGGAAAGAAAGAAAAAAGAGGCTAAACTGTTAAGGGGAAAAAAATGAAATAAAGGATAAACTAAAAAGAATGAAACTTTCTCAAGAAAAAAGATGGAAGAAATTAATGAATTAATCCAAATAAACTCTTATCAACTAGAAAAAAGGAATCGTCTGCCACCTATTACCTGTTCCCAGCATGTCGCACCAATGATATTTTGCCACATCTGTACATAAGTGAGCTAATCTCCGATAAAAATTAATTAATAAAGCAGATCTCGGTATTGTTGTCGTCCAAGACTATTCGATCAGAATTGCACTATGCTATACAAAGATTAATACTCAGTTTCCATATTTTTATGAAAATGTGTTTTTAAGTTTCTTAAGAATAAAAGTGATAAGAATTCTATGATTTTATGTTGAGAGTTTCAAACTAAGAATTGGGAGTCCTTTTCTATCTTGGCAATTTCTGAGTGAAATGTTCTCATAATTTATAATAGTGTGACACGAGTTCTTTTGAAAAGAACTCATAGACTCGTTTCTTTAAGCTGTTGACAACAACAAAAGTGCTAAAGATACAATACATAAGGATGCAAAATCTTCTCTGTAGTATTATTGTTCTTCTTTTCTTTTGTTGAAGAAATCTGAGTATATATATATATATATATATATATATATATATATATCGAATAAGAAGCGAATTGAAAATCATTCTGCAGTTAGAGAAATACCCATGAGATTTTGTTGTAGAGATCTCAGGAGTCCCAAACGCACTACCCAATTAAGGAGAGGCAAAATAAACTATTTTAAAAAGTCAAAAGAAAAAGAGAAGAAAAAAAAAGGAAAGAAAAGAATCTTTGTAATTAATGCTCAATACTAACATGGTGTTTCACTTGCTATAGGACCTAATTTTTAAGTCTATGGCATCGTTATAATTAATATTTACACTAATACTTATAATTATTTAATACTTACACAAAATTTTATAATAGTTACACGTGAAGGTAACTATTAAACTTCATTTATATATATAATATTTGGTTCAACACATGGAATACGTCAATTATAGCAACTATACATGAAGAGAAGCAAATGGGTCCACCTGTCAGATCCTGTGAAAGAAGAATGGGACCTTAACTTTTGTATAGTTGTTATAAGTCAAATTTCAGCTGAAGTATGAATTTTTGTCGGTTTTTCGTAAATCTTTTTGTCGGTTTTTCGTAAATCATGCAAGAAAGTAGATACGAAAAAGGTAAAAAAGGTCGAAGGGGCAAAAAAAGGCAGAGATTTCTCAATCTTAAATATCGCCATATTCGTTAATATCACAATATTTATCTTTTTGGTGGAAGTATTTGTTAATATTATGAAATATATAATTTTTTCTGTATATCAGTAAAATATTAATAATAATTCTCTCTCTCTTTTTTTTTTTTCACAGACAGCAACTGTTTCTCTTTTACGATGTTTATACTAAAAGAAATTTTTTCTCTCTTTGACTCCGAATATATAAATATATATTGCATTCTTGTTTGGTTAGCACATTTGACGCACATTTAAATGAATTTAGTGGAATATGTTATATGAGAGACATTTAAACTAAAATGATAATTTGAATAGTAAGTATTGGAATGTAATATTGAAAAATAAGGGTAGATGTGAATTCTCATTTCAAGAACAAGAAGTCCATTCCAATGATTAAAAAAATGGACATATGAGAGGAAAAAAAATTAAATTGTTGAAACAAACATATATTCCAAGAATTATTAGAATGAAAATTTAGAATAGTTGAAATTCTATTAACACTTTTATAATATTTTCAAGATTCGAAAGAAATCCATTATGCAAATCTCGATATTTGTTAAAGATTATTTATTCAAATAATTCCCTTGGATTGTGAAGAAGATGATTGAACTAGTTTTTGTCATTATTACATTCTCCCAGGTTAAGTCACTTTTTGCTAATTCAATAATCTTTTGAGTTGAAAACTTAATTAAAGAAAATATTTTGAGTCCTTTAACTTGTATTGCTTTCTATAAGGTAAATGCGGTTTTTGTTTTTTTTTTTTGTTGGGGGGGTTGGGGGGGGGGGGGGGGATTGAAGTTACTAAATGTAATTCATTGGCTGCAAAAGTTAAGAGGAACTGGCCAAAATCTTGGTCATCTCTGATCATATTCATATGTTTGGTTTACTTTTGTTTCGTTTTTGTTTTTTGTTTGTTTCAAATAAAAAAAAAGTATCTTTATTAGTGATTTTATTCAAACGCTTAAAAATCTTAGGAGTGAGAAAACAGTATAATTACTTAAATTGGGAGTATGTTCCACGAGTCCTAATAAAAAAAGTGGGAGTAGCTTCAACATGTTGCAATAATTGCACAGAGAAAACGGGCTTTGTCCTTGCGTGCATGACAACGTTTAATGGATGTAGACTTTTTTTTGGTGAAACAATTTAATGGATGTAGACTTAATGAATCAAACTAATTACTTTCAGATATCAAACAGTTTCATCTTAAGGTCTGGTTTTTTTCAATGATTTCGAGTCCTACTGATTAATGTTGACCCTGCATCAGTCTCCACCCTGAGTTTCAGAAAGACTTTGTCTATGCCACCTCTCTCTGCTTATACGTTAGAACTGTGAGTTTTGTACAGATGAGTCTCTCAAGATCTTTGGAGCAACTTTTGCTGTGATCATTATCCCATATTCACATGTAGGTCTTCTTGACTTTGGTTCACGCTCATCCTTCACCTTTTCATTTCTTTGTTTCAGTGTTCTTTTTCTTTTTTCCATTATCAAATTAGTAAGTCATGCATACTTGACTTGTCTATGGAATTAGCTTAAAATTCTACATAGAATACCTTATCTTTCTTCTTTTTGGGATGGGAAAACGAATGGTATTCAACTGAAAAATAATGAGTTGCATAGACATTTTGACAAGATTTGGAATTAGATCTATATTAGCCTCCTACTTTTCATTTTTGCCAAGCTTGAAATTTAGAAATTCCGCTACGGAAGTTTGCTTTGTATTTAAATAGAAGAATTGCCAACTGTTCCATTTCATAACTGTACTGCCACTAGTTTGCTAAACACCGCTCACTCTTTAGTAAAATTTCTTTTGCAGACCCTCCATGGTCACTGAGATACACAGCATGAAGAAGGGTTTCTCGACTGAGTTCTGCGATACTTCCGAGTGTTCAAATGGAGCAAATGTTGATTGCGGTGTTGGGTTTTTGGCCATCATCAATCCCAATTCGTGTATCAATCATCTTTTGGTTATTTCAGTTGATGTTCTGCTCCTTTTCATCTTCTTATGTACTTTTGTTTATAGCGTGGCATCCAAGAAGAGAGCACCATCCATGATGTCTCAGAAGTTGCCTCCATTTTCAGTATTCTCAGCAGTTTTCAATGGCCCATTGGCTGTGGCCTATTTGGCAGTTGGAATATGGACATTCGTAGAGAAACTGAATACAGATGGGACAATTTCACCGCTGTATAGATGGCTAGTAGTAATAATCCAAGGCTTCACATGGTTTCTGCTCAGTTTAACCATAAGCCTAAGGAAGCTACACCTTTCACATGCTGCAATGGAAAAAATGTTTTCGCTCTTTTGCTTCTTGATAGGAGCATTTCTGTGCATTTCATCTCTTTTTGAAGCAGTAGTTGACAAAGTAGCATCAGTTACAATGGTTTTAAATATTTTGTGTGCTCCTGGAGCAATTCTGTTGATCCTCAGTTCGTTTCAGGAATGCAATTATGCAAAAACTGATGGAGAAGCCAATGATGGTGCTACTGATGCACTGTTGCAAAGTGAGGAAGCTGCTGCTGCTAGTGAAATCAGTTCAACCGACAATGTAACTCCTTTTGCTAGATGTGGATTTTTGAGTGCATTGTCCTTTTGGTGGTTGAATCCTTTAATGAAGAAGGGTAAGGAAAAAATTCTTCAAAATGAAGATATTCCACTGCTGCGGCAGGAAGATCGAGCAGAGACATTGTATTCAACGTTCACTGAGCAGTTGAACAACACAAAACTAAGGGGATCATCCAATCCTCCTCCAATTTTGTCGACAATCTTCTTCTGCCAGAGGAAAGCTCTTTTCATTTCTGGGATTTTCGCCTTAATTAAGGTTCTCGCCCTGGTTAGTAGCCTACTGTTTCTTGCAGAATTTATTAAGATTGTTGAAGGCAACTCTGCATTCAAATATGAAGGTTATGCATTGAGTGCTGGGTTGTTCCTCGTAAAGTTTTCAGAGTCACTGTCAGAGAGGCAATGGTTCTTTCGGACACAACTGATAGGGCTGCAAGTAAGATCTTTGCTATCTGCAGCTATATATCAGAAGCAACTACGACTCTCGAATGCTGCTAAGATGAGTCATTCTCCTGGTGAGATAGTGAACTATGTTGCTGTGGATGCTTACAGGATAGGTGAATTTCCATTTTGGTTTCACCTGATATGGACCACACCCCTGCAACTGTGTCTTGCAATAGTTGTCATTTACTTCTCTGTGGGGCTAGCAACTCTTTCAGCTTTAACTGTACTTATATTGACTGTGCTTGGAAGTTCTCCACTGGCCAAGTTGCAGCATGAGTATCAAACAAAGTTCATGGTGGCTCAGAACGTACGGTTAAAGAACTTATCAGAAGCACTTACAAACATGAAGATCTTGAAGCTGTATTCATGGGAAACGCATTTTAAGAATGTCGTAGAAAGATTAAGAAATGAAGAACTCAAATGGATCTCTGGAATATTGACACAGAAAGGGTACTATATTGTTCTATTCTGGTCATCTCCTATACTAGTAGGAGTTGTTACTTTCTGGACATGCTATCTACTTGGGTTTCAGCTCTATGCTGCCAATGTTTTCACGTTTCTAGCGACTTTGAGAATAATTCAGGAGCCGATTAGGATGATCCCTGATATATTTGGAGCTTTTGTTGAAGCAAAGGTTTCATTTGATCGGCTTCTAAAGTTCCTTGAAGCACCTGAATTGGAGAACAGAAACAAAAGACAGAAGTTTGGTAGCAATGAGCTTGAGCACTCCATCTTTATTAGATCCTCCGAAATTTCATGGGATCGTAGTTCTTCAAAGGCTACCTTGAGGAACATTGACTTGGTAGTTAAACCAGGAGAGAAGTTAGCCATTTGTGGTGAGGTTGGCTCCGGTAAATCAACCCTTTTAGCTGCAATTCTGGGAGAAGTTCCCAATGTCAATGGCATAGTAAGTGGTCATTTCATTTCCTTCCCAAACCTATTTCCACAATTGTCAAGCCAAAATGTGCTGTCAATAAGAAATACACTACAATTGGCAAATCTACAGAAAAAGACAACAAAATTCTAATAGCTCAGCTTCTTTCCTCTTTAAGTATTCTTTTAGGCCTAAATGGAAAACAAAAAAGAAAATGTCTTGATTGTTTTTAGGACCATACCTGCTGATTTATATACAACAACTACACAATGTTTCTGAATCCATATCTTTCAGGTTCATGTTTTTGGGAAGATAGCATATGTTTCTCAGTCTGCCTGGATCCAGACAGGGACTATAAAAGAGAACATTCTGTTTGGTTCTCCTATGGATCCTGTCAGGTACCAAGAAACGATTGAAAAGTGCTCTTTAGTTAAGGACCTCGAAATGCTTCCATTTGGAGATCTCACTCAGATAGGAGAGAGAGGTGTCAATTTAAGTGGTGGACAGAAGCAACGTGTTCAACTGGCGCGTGCACTCTATCAGAACGCAGATGTTTACCTCTTGGATGATCCCTTCAGTGCGGTTGATGCTCACACTGCAACCAGCCTATTCAATGTGATCATAATGTTCCTCTCTCATAAACCTTAGCTACTTATGTTGTTGTTTCTTCAGTGGATATATGCTAACAAGACTCACCGCCAGGAATATGTCATGGGAGCTTTGTCAAGAAAGACTGTCTTGCTTGTGACACACCAAGTCGATTTCCTTCCAGCTTTCAATTCTATTTTGGTAACCCAATATTTGACTTATCCTTCCATCACATCTACTTAATGAACTTTTTATCATAGTTGCTTAGACAATTTTTCTCTATTTTTGGACAGTTGATGTCTAGTGGGGAGATTTTAGAAGCAGCTCCATATGAACAGCTGTTGGTGTCTTCTCAAGAATTTCAACACCTTGTCAATGCACATAGTAGCACCACTGCCTCTTTTGAAAGGCCCGTCGAGGATTTCTTTCCCAGGAAACACAAACCATCCAAGGGTGAGATACAGAAGATTGGTGCTGAAGAACAGCTGAATGCATCGGTTGGTGATCAATTGATTAAGCAAGAAGAGAGGGAAACAGGAGACACTGGTTTTAAGCCTCACATTCAGTACTTGAAGCAGGGGAAGGGATTTCTGTTCTTTTCCTTGGCAAACTTCTTCTTCTTGATATTCGTATTTGGGCAACTGACTCAATTTTACTTGTTTGCTGCAAAACTTCGGGACTCTAGTGTATCTAGAGCAGAAATTTATGCAGTTTACACCGTAGTAATGAGTATCATGTCACTCTCTTTATTGGTTAGATCTTTTTCTATAGCTGCCTTAGGGTGTGGGGCATCAAAATCTATTTTTTCTACACTGCTGAACTCTTTCTTTAGAGCTCCAATGTCTTTCTATGACTCAACACCCGTGGGGAGGATACTTAGTCGGGTACGTAAAAGTTTCTCATTTGAATAACTCAATTCTATGCTTTGTAACATCAAAATGGAACTCATATTTGACTACACTCATTTTAGGTATCTTCTGACATGAACATCATCGACCTTGAAGTGCCCTTGAAGCTCATAGTGGCCTGTGCAGGAACTATAAACACATATACCATATTTGGATTATTGGCTTTTCTTACCTGGCCAGTCTTGTTTGTCATTGTGCCAATGATTTACATAACTATACTCTTGCAGGTACAACATATAATAACGCTGACCTTATGTAGTTCGTGTATAAGAAAACTTGAGCTATGTCAAACCATTCCTGCCAAAAATTAACTTTCTCATTTCTCAACAGTTAATTCATTTCATTTTCTTCTTAACATATAGAAATACTACTTGGCTTCTGCAAAAGAGTTGATGCGAATAAATGGCACAACCAAGTCTGCACTAGCAAGCAACCTTTCTGAATCAATTGCTGGGGCCATGACTATCAGAGCTTTTGAGGAGGAGGATAGATTCTTTTCAAAATACTTGGAACTTATCGATGCAAATGCTAGCCCATATTTCAATAATTTTTCAGCCAACGAATGGTTGATACAACGTCTGGAAACAATATGTGCTATTGTTCTCTCATCCTCTGCTCTCGCCATAACTTTGCTTCCTTTCAAAGCTTCTGACTCCGGTGAGTAAACATTATTTCAACCATTAGTAACAAGTATGAAGAGTTCTGTTTTTCACTTATGCTTGTGCATTGGCTATGAACTCTCGGCATTTACATGAAACGTATTGGCGATTTAGTTTCTCAGAACCACCTCACAATTTGGTTACAAATAATCTGTTGGCAGGTTTCATTGGAATGGCATTGTCATATGGCCTGTCATTAAACCTATTCTTAGTGATCTCTGTCCAATACCAATGTATGCTAGCAAATACTATCATTTCCGTGGAGCGAGTGGAACAATACATGCATATTCCCAGTGAAGCTTCTGAAGTAGTAGAAGGAAACCGACCTGCGCAAAATTGGCCTACACTTGGCAAAGTGGAAATATGCAATTTGAAGGTCAGTATGACAAAAATGGTATTTCTCCATCAATCATAAGTTTGAGAAATATGGATTTATGTCTTTGATAAAAAAAAGGGTCATAATTTCCAGAAATATTTTATGTATGTCTCATCTTGAATAACATCCTGAAGGTAAGATACCGGCGAAATGCTCCATTTGTTCTTCATGGAATAAGTTGCATAATTGAAGGAGGACAAAAGATTGGGATCGTTGGCCGCACAGGAAGTGGAAAGACCACTCTTATCAGTGTACTATTTCGTCTTGTAGAGCCTACTGAAGGAAAGATACTAATAGATGACCTTGACATTTGTACAATTGGGCTTCACGATTTAAGGTCACGCTTAGGGATCATCCCACAGGATGCAACACTCTTTAATGGGTCTGTGAGGTTCAATCTGGACCCTTTATCACAGCATAATGATCAAGAAATATGGGAGGTAAAGTTTGTTACCAATGAGTGTTCTTTTCTTCAAACTAGAGTAAATTTATCCACTTCTTGCTCTTCTTTTAACAAAGCCTTTTCTCTCATGATTATGTCGAATGTAAGGTTCTCGAAAAATGTCAGTTGCGGGAGGCCATTCAAGAGAAGAAAGAAGGCCTAGAATCCTTAGGTAAGTAATAAGGAAATAAAGAAAAAGCATGTGTATAGATAGCAGTACTCATTTTCATTTGTAACGGTATTATGTAAACTGCAGTGTTGGAGGAGGGAACAAACTGGAGCATGGGACAAAGACAACTATTTTGTCTAGGACGTGCATTGTTGAAGAGAAGCCGAATACTAGTGCTTGACGAAGCAACCGCATCAATGGACAACGCAACAGACGCCATTCTGCAAAAAACCATAAGAAGAGAATTTGCAGACCGCACTGTTATAACAGTTGCTCATAGAATCCCAACTGTCGTGGACTGCACTAAGGTGCTTGCTATTAGTGATGGTCAGTTAAAAAGTTCCACATCCTACGCTCTAGGACTTTCATTTCCAATTTTGTTTTTGGCGTACCTACTTTATTTTAAGATTTATCACAGGGACACACGAAATGGACATTAAAAAGTTACATGTGACATGCTTTTTAACTAGTAGTGTTATTTCGAAATAAGACCATGTACATGAGTAGAAAAATTATTATCGAGTATAACTTTTACTTGTATAATGTATGTGTTTCTAGTATTACCTTACATTTACATTCGTTATTTCTTTTGTTGCAATTTTGACAGGGAAACTAGTGGAGTATGACGAGCCAACCAAGCTGTTGAACAATGAAGGTTCACTTTTCGGGCAGCTGGTGAAGGAGTACTGGTCTCGAGCTTCAAATACTGGCGCTTAGGAGGAATATATGGTAGTAAATTAGTGTTTGAATAGGAAAATGACTATTGATTTCTTTTGCACTTTTAAAATATTATTGAAAAGTATATTGATAGGTTAATTAATAGCACTTAGAATTATATGATTAATAAACGATTCTCCATGGACCATAGAAAGTACCCAAGAAGGCTATCGCAAAATTTGATTTGACGATTTATTTTGTTAACAAACCAAAGTTATATTTAAATTAAGAGTCAAGAAATTATTAAATGCTTTTGAAAAGTACGAAGCTAAAACAATGCAGAGCTAGAAAACCAAAGTTATAATTACTGTGATTATCATTATTACTACTTTTACTCTTATTTTGAAATGAGCAATCCATTATTCAAAATATAATTATAATTAATGGTGTTGGACCTATATAATGCCCCATAGCGTTAATTTTTGAAATTTCGTTCATCAATTCAAAAAGATAATGACAGTGATGTTCGTGAAGGAGGCCATCATTCTCAAGGCGATATATATATATATATATATATATATATATATATATATATATATATTATTTATTTTTATCATTTGAATAATCTTTTTCTTTTCCTTCGTTTTTCTACAAAACCACGGTTGTTTTTCTTTTAGAGTTTTTTTTTTCAACTGACCAATCGAAAACGTTTTATATTAGTATTGTTAGAATACTCTCCCACTCTCTTTTTAATTTAATCTAAGAACATATGATAACTCTTTTTTAAAAAAAAAATTCTATTTATTATCTAAAAGCATAACAAATCAAGATATTTGTTAGATTAAATTATTTTTAATTATTTGATAGGATAAATAAGGAAATACCTATACTAAAGACTAAAAATTTTAAAATATTCAATGATATTAATTTAGATTACGGGTGCATTTATGCTAATTAAGGTGCAAATATAGCTAGTGAGATGGGGTGGAGATTGAGTACTAGGTCGGAAATTTAACTCCCAAATGTGTTAGTTATTTTCTTTCCTTTATAATAAATGAAGGTTATTAGTTACGCTCCGTCTTAAAAAAAAAATAGTTGCACCCATCCTCAAACTCTGACCTTAATTTTGAATTCTAATTTATTTATTTTGTAATCCCCAAACTTTCTTTAATTAAAAACTTTACTTCTCCAATAAATATCTTATATAAAAACTACATTTCTTTTGGGTAAATGATAGTAAGAACCCACAAATTATAAATATAGTACTATTTTGTTCAATGAATTTTTAACTTACATAAGAATGATTCCTAAATTATGTGATTGCTAGAACAATAATTCTTTTATCACAAACTAAGTATTTAATATAAATAAATCATTAAATTATATAATTGTTGCAATAATAATCCTTTTGTGACAAATAGTTAAATATTTAACAGAAATAAATCATTGAAAAACATATATTTTAATAATTGTGGTCAATAATAAAATTCTAAATTTTTAATTTACACAGTAGATTACCAAGACTTATGTAATTATTGCAGCAATGACTACTTTTTTCCCTAGACTATTAATTTTTTAACAAAAATGTGTTTTGTACAAAGTTCACAGTTTAATAATTATGGTTAAAAACGAGATTCTAACTTATAGAAGTAAATAATGCCTAATTTACTGACAATTTGTGACAAATAGACTACTACTATAATAGTTGCATAATTTAAGTGCTATTACTATCTAAATTGAAAATTCAGGGAGTGACTAGATATTTGATCACTTTTTGACCCAAAATTTAGTATATGTTCGAGCCCAAATATTTATAGCAATATGTCTAACTAAGAGATATGTTGTAATACTATACCCAAAATATCCACAAATGAGCTCAGCAGCCTATTCTTCTACACCACCTACACTGACAACACAAGGATCTGGAACAACAACGACAACTTAGACCGATGACGACTTTGGTAAAGCTCCAAAAATCAACGATACTTCGACTTAAGTTTTGGACTCTCAAGTCGGTGGTAGCACTCTCTCTATGATTTGATCTCAACTAGAACTCAACCATAAAGTGTTCCGTTCAATTTTTAATCTAAAAAAAAAAAAAGAAAAAAATTTATCTGAAGAATTTTGGGGAAAAAAATGGCGGTAATTGCTCTCGCACCTCCATGGATGCATGAAGATGATCTAATCAATAAAGGGCAGAATTATAAATTAAAAATCATATAATTATAAGTTAAAAGTTTTAAACAAATTAGATATTTACCTATAAAATTTAAGAAAGGGACATATACGTAAGTATTTTAAAAAACTGGACATGTGCCTAATTTTTCTAAAATTTGGGAGAGAGATATACAATGAGAATAAATAAGTACATTAGTATATTTAAACTTTTTTTTTTTTGTTTTAATATTTAGAAGAATTAAATTTAGGAGTCGTTGGTTCGTGTAGGACACTGTCCCATCACCCCCTCGACGAGTCCGTCACTCTTCTCCCAAAATCTCCAAAGGACAAAAGCCCTTTCTCTTATATATCTATACATACACTCTCCTCTCCACCATTTCTGATATCACCTACCCAATACCCACCATCCTCTCCCGCACCAAACCCTTAGCTTTCTCTCTCCACGTTTTCCCATGGAAGCTTCAACAGCCCTCTCTCGCATCGGCCTTGCTGGCCTCGCAGTCATGGGCCAGAACCTGGCTCTCAACATCGCCGATAAGGGCTTCCCTATCTCCGTCTACAACCGGACCACCTCCAAGGTCGACGAGACCGTGGATCGAGCCCATCAAGAAGGGAACCTCCCACTCTTCGGTCAGTACAACCCACGTGACTTCGTGCTCTCGATCCAACGGCCCAGATCCGTCATCATCCTCGTCAAGGCCGGGGCCCCCGTGGACCAGACCATCGCTGCCTTGTCCGACCATTTGGAGCCCGGCGACGCCATAATCGACGGCGGAAATGAGTGGTACGAGAACACTGAGAGAAGGATCCAGCAGGTTTCTGATAAGGGTATTCTCTATCTTGGAATGGGGGTTTCGGGTGGTGAAGAGGGTGCTCGACATGGTCCTTCGCTTATGCCCGGTGGGTCTTACCAGGCTTACTCGAACGTCCAGGACATTCTCCACAAGGTCGCGGCGCAAGTCGAGGACGGCCCGTGTGTCACCTACATCGGCGAAGGGGGTTCCGGCAATTTCGTCAAGATGGTCCATAATGGGATAGAGTATGGCGATATGCAGCTGATTTCGGAGGCTTATGACGTGTTGAAGAACATTGGAGGGTTGTCGAACTTGGAGCTTTCGGAGATTTTCGCCGAATGGAACAGAGGTGAGCTTGAGAGCTTTCTTATTGAGATTACTGCTGATATATTTAAAGTTAAGGATGAACATGGTGATGGAGAATTGGTAGATAAGATTTTGGATAAGACTGGGATGAAGGGCACTGGGAAATGGACTGTTCAACAGGCTGCTGAGCTGTCTGTGGCAGCTCCAACAATTGCAGCTTCTTTGGATTGTAGGTACTTGAGTGGTTTAAAGGAGGAGAGAGAGTGTGCTGCTAATGCTTTAAAAGAAGCTGGTTTGAAAGAGGAAGTGGGGTCTGTGAAGGTGGGAGTTGACAAGAAGAGGCTTATTGATGATGTTAGGCAAGCTTTGTATGCTTCCAAGATTTGTAGCTATGCTCAAGGAATGAACTTGTTGAGGGCCAAGAGTGTTGAGAAAGGTTGGAACTTGAACTTTGGGGAGTTGGCAAGGATTTGGAAAGGTGGATGTATTATAAGGGCGGTGTTTTTGGATAGGATTAAGAAGGCTTATCAGAGAAATCCCAACTTGGCAAGCTTAGTTGTTGACCCAGAATTTGCCAAAGAGATGGTGCAGCGCCAAGCTGCATGGAGGAGAGTTGTGGGGTTGGCAATATCCGCGGGCATTAGCACCCCCGGAATGTGTGCTAGTCTATCGTATTTTGATACGTACAGGCGGTCCAGGCTTCCTGCAAATCTGGTTCAGGCTCAGAGAGACTTATTTGGAGCTCATACGTATGAACGAGTTGATCGACCCGGTGCATTCCATACTGAGTGGACGAAGCTTGCAAGAAAGAGTGACGCTGGTGTTGGGGCTTTTAATTGAGTTTTTCTTTATAATGCGGCTAGTTGTCTGTTCTACTCTGTATTGGTTATGTTGGAATCTGAATGAAGGTTGTATCTCTTGTAGGCATAGCATAGTGATCATTGTTTACCGTTAAAATTTCCGTTTTTCCCCAATCTTAATAAGAAGTGCATGCCTTCGTTGAACTGAAGTTTTAATTTTGACCCAAGTTCAGTTAGCCATCTGATTTTGCTGTGTGTTGTTATGTTGCTATGTGAATTGGAGTGAAGTACAATGTTCACAGCTACATTTCTTGTAGTGTCCACAAGACTGGTTCCCTTTTCTGGTGCGGGGTGTGATATTGGATTCTCGAAGTCTCAGTCAAGAATTTGTTCACATTTATGACTTTGTTCTTATGGAAAGTTTCATCTTTTAAGTGCTTCGATATTTATCAGAAATGTTTTTGCATAATGCATGTGTTCTAGCATTCTCCTCTTTCTTTTAAGCCCATTTTCCATTTTGAGTGGTGACAATTGATCAGGGTAACTTTTCAACATTTTGTATGAAGTAGCCCTTTTTAAGGTTTTGAATCCATAAAACTTCTACCATTTGAACGTACTGTGGCCCCTTTTATTGGAATCTGACGTATCTAGTATCTTTGTGTCATTAATCCCAAGTTTGTTAAAATCATGGCCAAGATTGGGAAAGCTAAAATTTCGGTTGATTTTCCTGCTGCACAGAAGCGTGGTTGTTGTAAATGTCCTCGTTTTCTTAGAAAAGTTTTTTGTTGTTTAATTGTGTTAACTTAAAACATATCTATTCCTCTCAAAAAGACTTGTTTTTGGCTTTGTATGCCTGTCTTCTTTATTAATTTTAGCTGCATATTTATCTTGTCTTGGTTTGACCATAGATTATTTTTCCCTTTTTAACTCGATATAATTTAATCAGATGAGGAATAAAGGAGACATGTACTGACATATTTTGGTTACTGAATGAAAATAGAAAATAGTCGAATGAGAACTTGTATCCTTGGACTTGAATACAAGTCTCTCGACTCGAACCGATTAATAGAATCGCTTTCTCAATCAATATTGCAAGTTCAGTATGGCACTTTGTTTTGTTGGTTTATATCTTCAGAAAACAAAAATAGCTACATATGTTTCACAAATATACATCACTCTTTATCTGAAGCTTTCTCCTCTTCCAAGTACAAACCAAATAACTAAGTATATATTTCACAAATTTACTATAACGCCATCTTTTATAATTTTGGGTAAAAATTTAAACTGCTTTCGTGGAGCCGGCTCACCTGTTGGTACCTTCAAAGAAAATGACAATGGATGACATCAAAGCAGAGAAGAAAATAGCAAACAAACTATGTGAAACATCCATTCTCAAGGACCGGCAGAGTTCTTGTTACTGCAGCAGAAGGCATTTTGCTCTGACCAACCCATCTGCTTGCAAGAACCAAATCTTCATCAGCTTGTCTTTCCATTATCTGAATCTTCTTTGTTCTTAAGAGCCTAACAGACACAATTCCAGCGAAACCCACCAATAGAAGAGCTATAAATCCAAGAACAAAGCCCATCAGCCACCAATGCCAAAGCCCCTGCTTCCTTTTGACCGTGCCTCCCTCTGGAACTACAACTGAAAAATGACCCTGCTCTCTGGAATGGCACACACCAAAAGAGCTCATTTCACTAAGGCAAGTTGTTCCATTAGCAGCAAATGTTACACATCTTATTGCGGATTTTGTGCTCTCGGCGAGTGTCAAGGTTCGAAAATGAATTGAAATAGGCCTCCCCATAGTATTCAGACTGACCTTTGGGGTGCTTTTGGCTCTTGAATCTGATGCATCAAAAGCCATGAAACCAACAACTGAAGTTATTAAGGAGTAGTTTGGCACCGTGTAGTAGTGAGAGGACCAATTTTTCAGGTCTTCGTAGACTAAAGCAAGTCTTTTCACATGAGGCAAAGAGATTGTGCTTGAGGGTATGCTGAAGTAGCTAAAATTAGCTCCTTTTTTCCACAATCCCCGGCTTCTTATCTTCAAAATTGAGATCTCTATACCGGATAGATTGGCCGGAGGGATAGTTTCGTAGATGACACCAGTGTGAGGCCGGTGTTCGACAAGCGTCTTTGAAGCAAAATCTTGAAGTAAAGCATCTAAGGAATCAGTAGCAGACTTGTTCAAGCCAATGGACAAGGGGAAAAAACCAAAGGTAAATAGCAAGAAAAAGATGAAGATCAGGCTCATGTTGGAACCCCCTTAAGACAAACAACTCCAGTGCATAGAACAAAGTGGATAAACTAATTTCACCTTCTCATATTTTTGCCTAGATCTTCATAGTTGGAACACAACGTAAGAGTTTTCTCATCTTAAGAGAAGCACTTAAAGCATTGAAAACACAACAATTATGAAAGAGAGAATTTCTTAAAGTGTTTTCGTATATGTGTTTGTGTTGTGTTTGAATGATGGTATGTTTTCTATAAAGAAAATGAGCTGTAAGCATGCTAAGAAAAGGGTCCCATGAAGGGAAGACTAAGACCGTCTTTTATCAGAACTTCACTTTGATTTTAGTCAGACCAAACCACAAATGCTTGCAAAAACTAGACTTTTATCAGTGCAAATCTAATTTAGCTACCGTAACTAGGAGAGAAGAACCAATCTTTCTATTAACCCTTTCCAGTTATTTAGCAATAGATTCTGTGGAAAAACAAAAGCAATCCTGGCCCATAAAAAATGTGGGGAACAAAACTAGCATTAGGGTTATTAACCTTTGGCGCTGATTGCTCTTCTAAATGTAGACAATTTGAGGTTTGGAATGATGGGTTGACCCTCTTATTCATAATGCTGATGGTATTTTCTCAAGCACTTTGAGGGCATGCTCAGGGCCCTAATATGAGTAAAGACTTCCTTTCAATGTTTTAACCACAGTTCAGTTTCAACCTTTGATCTTTTTTAGTGTATTAACTATTAACCAATTATGGTTTCCCATCCAAAAAGGGAAATTTTTTTTGAGAATGTACAGCAAAAAACGGCAATCTAAGAAGCCTCATTTTTTCAGTGTAATGAGTAAATACTCCAAAAGAATTATTCTAATTCAAACTATTATCCCTCCTTTTTCATTAGCAATGTGGTTTAAAGCATTGGACTTGTTTTGTATTTTGTAAATCTCATAACTGGGTTTGGAAGGTTATAACTAGTGTAAAATTTTTACGATCAATTTTCTCAAAGATAATCATTTTCATTTTTTTTAAAGAAGGAACTTTTTCTCAAAATTGAACAGTAAATTTGAGATGCAAATTTTCTATAGAAGACTTTTGAGACTGTAATATATGGGACATAGGATTCTCTAAATTTTTAAGCTTTTGAGGGTCTAGCTTACAATATGGGTTGACTCATGACTCTCAAATTCATAATGTTGATGCTGTTTCTTAAGAGTGCATGCTCAGGGCCCAATGGCAACAGGAGTAAAGTCTCCTTTTCATGTTTTAACCACAGTTCAGTTTCAGCACCCTGATTTCTACTTTCTGGAGACTAATATTTTTTAGTGACATTATCAATTATGGTTCCCATAAAGAAAGGAAAAGTAGTAATTTACAGCTATAAATGGCCATTTAACCCCTTTTCTTTTTGGAGAATTACAGACTCAATAATGTAACACTAACTTTATCAACAAAGTAACGCTAACTTTATGAGTACTCCAGAGGAGTTATTCTACCTCGTAAAACTTTAATGTGGTTCAGGGGTTCATAACTGTGTTAGGAAGGTTTTAATTTTTAATTTTTAACTTTCTCTTGATAAACGGGGAAGGTTTTAATTCTCACAAGGAAAAGTTTTTCATTTTGAACCGAAAGATTAGCCTTTGCAATTTCAAGACTTTGCTCGATATTAAACATTGAATTTGAGATGCAAACTTCTTTAGAAGACTTTTGGGACTTTAGTTATGGATTATAGAGTTCTTTATATTTTAAGCTTTGAGGGTTTAGCTTAACACGACATAACCTCACTAGGTTATTAATTTGGTTTCTACGTTAATTGTGTTAAGGTAATGCTAACGGATCCTTAGAAAACTTCTGGACTACAATAATGGTAATATTAAGCATTGTACTTGCATATTGTAAATTTTTTCCAGAGGTCGTAGAATTTATTGTTGTTAATATAAATTAGCATAAGCTCAATAAAAAATAAATATTTGAAAAAAAAGTAGAACTTTTAGGTTGAAATATTTGTAATTCTTTGTTTTCCTCCCAGAAACTCGTATAATTTTAGGACATTCTAAAATTAATTGGTTTTGAGGTTTGTAAGTGATTTTTCTTAATTAGCTGAGTTTTATCTATTGACTTGTTGATTTATCTATTTATTTCCTGTTGGTTAGATTTGTTTATTAAGTAGTTGATGTTTAAAACCATTACATGGAAATTTCAGTTAATATGCTATGCTTTAAAATATGTTGAGCTATTATACATTTCGTTTATTTTTCTTTGCTTTCTTGTGTTTTGACTTTTGTGGAACTTGCCTTAATTTTCCTACCATTACTTTATTGAAGTATTTTTCAGTCTAAATCTTGGTGACTCTTATTTGCCACATTTTCTTGCCTTGCTCTGTTCTTGCTAAACTTTTAGTGGGAGGATATGTCTATTCATTAGTACTATAAACTATTCTGCATTAATAAGGGATGATATCCTAATTATAATGTTTGTTACGACTTATGCTTCTATTTGATTTGATTTTTTTTTGAAAGAGACTTATACTTCTATTTTGTACATTATTAATATTGTTCTTTCAATTTTAATATTAAATAAATGAGTAGTGCTACATATTTTAACAAACAATCATAAAAAAATAAGCCATTATATTATTTGTCAATATTTAATGTATGAAACACTTATTATTTACTACGGTAAATTGGGATATCATTCAAGTTTTTCTTCAAAGATAATTTGTCAAGATGTTTAGCATTTTTCTAAATAAATCTATACACTTTATTCTATCAGAATCCAAATTGAAGTAAAATTAATAAAA
The DNA here is from genome assembly GCA_002914805.1 of Parasponia andersonii. NCBI lineage: Eukaryota > Viridiplantae > Streptophyta > Magnoliopsida > Rosales > Cannabaceae > Trema > Trema andersonii. The sequence goes on from JXTB01000362.1 coordinate 24,637, forward strand.
TTCCTAAAAACCCTTTAAGGTGATTGGTTGTGACTGAATAAGTATATTTAATGAACATATTTAATATATATATATAAAGGAATGTTTCAATAAAGATTTTTGTTTTTCGCTCAATAGATAAGTAAGATTGACCAAGTTGAATATGATATACAATAGTAAGTAATTTTATCTATTTCTATTATTCGATTAATTAATACTTCATTCAAATATTTTAACTTATGAGTTTAATTTTTTAAATTGCATTTAATTTGGACGTATTATGCTACTAATAGGAATAAATAATTTTTTTGAGATACCAACTGAGGCTAGCTCAATTGGTCCAAAACTTTAGGGATGTGTGTGTAAGTTTGGGTGGGGGAGAGAGGGTCAGGAATTCAAGCCTTAGTAGTGTATGTGTGTGATATTTTCTTTTAAATTTATAGTAAAGTGGTGGTCATTAGTTAAGTCTCACTTAAAAAAAATAATTTTTTTGAGAATATAAATAAGGTAATTTTTTTTTTTATGGGATGTAAGGTTAATTTTTTTTTTTTGGATGGTGTATATGTGTGATATTTTCTTTTAAATTTATATAAAGTGGTGGTCATTAGTTAAGCTCCACTCAAAAAAATAATTTTTTTTTGAAAATATAAATAAGGTTTTTTTTTTATGGGATGTAACGTTAGTTTTTTTTTTGGAAGGGTATAATGTTAGCTTTAAAATTATAAAAAAATGGACTATTTTTTTTCAGGAAAAATTTTTGATAAAAAAATTAGTATTTAATAGTTTTATATTAACGGTTAGTGTTTTTTTAAGAATATACATAACATTATGTTTTTTTTGAGGGGATATATAATGTTAGTTTTGAAATTATAAAAAGGAAAAATGGTTGAAATTTTTTTATATATATATATTTTAATTCTTCAGAAAAACATATCTATGTATATGGTTAATTGTTTTTTATTTTTATTTTTTAAATAAAAATCAACAATAGAATGAAAAAAAAAAAAGAAGAAAAAAACAACGGAAAAAGGATTGGAAAAAAAAATCCTAACTCATAGCTCACAGATAAATTACTAATTTTTTAAGTTATTAATAGCTTTCTATATTTATATACATATTAATTAGATTTTTTTTTGATAAACTTATTAATATTATTATTAAATCAAATTCCAATGGTCTAAATGAAAGTACCCATGAATGGAGCAAAATAAAATCTCCTGACTCCTATGTATATATACATATATATTCACACATATGTATAAATATATTTTTAGATATCTTTTTGGCATTTTATTTCCTATATTTTGCATAATTCTTTTTCAACTAATCATTATGTTATTAGTTTGGTAACAAGTTTAATAACTATCAGTCCAATTTAGATTTTGACCAAACGAGGCTAGAAATTTGCTTAAAGTTAAGTTGCAGAACACTGTTAATTAATAATATGTGGAATAGGTGTTATAAATTGAACAATAAGTTGCATTATACGGTATAATTAAGTAGTTAATAATTATCTCATAATAATTTTACCAATTAAAAATATTATTGGACTTAATCTAAATCAACATGGTACTTTTTTTTCCTTCCTGGATTTCCTTCTGTTTTCATTGTTATCTCAATGTAGTGCCGAAAATTTTATGCTACGTAATCTTAAAAGCTTTTCTTTTTACAGTTCAATCAAAATTTAATAACTATCGGTCACAAAATTTTGAAATTGCTAAAAATTTAAGAGATCATTACATATATAGGTTTCCAATTTAATAAGTATTTTTTTATATGTATTTATAGTTATTTTTTTTAGCCGTTGAGTTATTATCTAATAATTATTATAATTTGAATAGTTAGAAAAAAATAAAAATAAAAATAAAAACCAATTGCTTAATGTTTTTCTTTTTTCAGCTTTTACCATGAAAAAATATATGTGACAAATTTTAATTGGACAAAACAATACTTATAGATAGATAAAAAAAAATACCTACTAAATTATTATACATAGCTAAAGATACTGTTCCTCTGTTCCTCCTAGTTAATTTTGACGACTAGTTACTCATTATTAATATTACCATTAAAGCTAGTAAACAATGGAAAAGTATGATTCCATTTTCTTCCAACGGTTGTAAACAATACGAGGGTAAAGCTAGGCTGAAAAATGCAACCAACTAAGGAGTTTTTTATTTTTTATTTTTGGATTGTTGAGGATATTGTTGCATAAAAAAAATATATATATAATATTTTCATCTATTAAAAAAATATAATATTTACTTTTATTGTATGAATTCTCGTTCAGAATTTGCTATAATTAGATCTAACAGACAACTAATAATATGCTAATGATACTATATTTGTTTTTATATGTACATGACGTGGAATCGGTGAAATAAAATTTGTTCTTTTATTTCTTGAAATTATTATAACTATTAGTCCAATTTATATTTGGACTAGATGAGCTTGGAAATCTGTTTAACGTTAAGTTGCAAAAACACTGTTAATTGATAAATATATAGAATGGATGTTATAAATTGAACAATATGTTAAATTATATGGTAGAATTAAGTAATTAATAATTATCCCATAATAATTTCACTGATTAAAAATATTATTGGACTTAATCTGAATCAACATGGTACTTTTTTTTTAATTCCTGGATTTCCTTCTTTTTTTTATTGTTATCTCGATGCAGTGCAAGAAATTTTATGCTACGTAATCTTAAAAGCTTTTCTTTTTACAATACAATCAAAATTTAATCACTATCGGTCATAAAAATTTTGAAATTGCTATATATATATATATATGTATATGGCTAATGACACAATCCCTCGTAGTTAATGTTAGTGACGAGTCACTTACTATTAATCTTACCTTTAAAGCTAATAGGCAATGAAAAAGCATGAAGCGGTTATAAACAGGGCAGGGTTAAAGCTAGGCTAAAAAATACAACCAGTTGAGGTTTTTTTTTTTTTGATTGTTGAAGAGGTTGTTGCATGAAAATGTATATAATATTTTTATCCATAAAAAAGTATAATATTTACTTTTGTTTCACAAATTCTCATTTAGAATTTGTTATAATAAGATCTAATAGACAACTAATGATATGCTAATGAAGCTATATTTTCTTTTACATGTACCTCGTATGAATATGGAATCAGTGAAATGAAATTCGTTTTTTTATTTCATGAAATTATTATATATTTATATATTCAAGTTTTGTATGAATATGGAATCAGTGAAATGAAATTCGTTCTTTTATTTCATGAAATTATTATATATTTATATATTCAAGTTTTTGAAATTCATAATATAATTCATAAAGTTTTAAACCCCTTAATAATAGAAAAATTTTAATTTTTCATGCAAAAGTTACACAACATTATAAAATAATAGAAGAATTTTTTTATATTTTTATTTTCCTTGTATAAATTATATGATATTTAAATAGTTAATCTCTTGTATACATGAATAGTTTACTATATTTTTTAGCAGTATTGTATACGCAACAGAAAAGGAAAAAAAAGGTTATCTTTATTTTTTGTCCATACAAAATTTAATATCTAAAAATATAATTGGGATTTCATTTTCTCAGTTGGTCTGAAATAGTTAAGCGGTCATCAATATTAATAGGTATGATATTATAATTGTGTGGTAATATAATTAAATGATCAAGTGGTAAATATGTGACAATATAATTTAATTATTATTTAACATGAGCATTAGTCATTTTTAACAAAAAAAATTAATGTGCAATTTTTTGAATATTTGTTGAGCCATGTTGTTCTCTTTCCCCTAAAATATTACTCTATTAGATCTTATATTATTACATAAACAAAGTTTTCATGTTACCCAAGGAAATAACAATCTTACGTATCTTTTACTTTGCTTTTTATATGGGTGACTAGTCACCANTATATATATATATATATATATATATATATATATTTAGAACCACATTATGCCTACTTAGATCTACATCTACAACCCTTCCCCAACTTGAGAAATTAGAGTGAATGTCCTTTGTTTACAGTTCATTTTTAGTAAATGTCACTTATTTTTTATTTTCTATACCTAAATTGTGGAGTATTAATATTTAGACTCGGTATCTCACGTGATATGCTAGGTTCAGTTTACACTTGGTATATTTGACATGCTAGATTCAATTTACATACTAAATACATCAGTTTTTATACTGAGTAAATCATATTTTAAACTTCATATAACAACTATCTGAAAACGGACATCAACTTACAAAAGGTCTAAATTTCGGCCATTTTCCTAATGGATTCCTTGTATTTTTAATTTTAATTTACTTTTGAGGAAATTTGTTTTTGTATGATTTAATTTTAGTTATCTAGTTATTTGACTATTTCTTAGCCCAAAACTTAATATATGAGCAAGTTCAAAATTTTATAACTAAATATCCAACTCACTCAATGATAAAAATAAAAATACAATATATTCCATAATTGAAACTTTAAAAGAAATTGACATTTAGCTATACCTTTTAAAATATGGAGACCTACTTAAAATAATTTAAAAAATTGATCATCCACTTAGTTTTCTCTAAATTCAAAAATAATTAAAAAATCTCAAATTTTTATATTATTTTAAAAATACCAAATTTATATAGAAAAATTCCACTTTTAAAAATATTTAAATTGATACCACTTTTTATTATATGATGAGATATTTGACGCAACTGGTAAAGTTACCAAAGGTAATTAGACTAGTTAGTTTAAATAACCCAACTAGTTATCTCAAATACCATTAGAAAATACTAATTTTGAAGCAAAAATAGTATTTTTCTAAATATTTTTTAAAATTATTATTCTTTTTAAAAAATTTGAAATGATATTTTTTAAAATGAATTGGGAAGTTTTCAATTTTTTGGACTTTGGACCTAGATTTTTGTAAGAAGTTCTTAACTTTTTAGGCCTTGTAGTCCTTCAATTAAAGTTCTCCTTAGCAAAAAATAATAAGAGTTAAATATCGATACAAATAAAACAAATGGTGAAGCGCAAAAAAATATCTTGAAGTTTAAATGTTCTGTAATTTAAAATCTAAAGTTTAGATTCTGTAAAATAATATCACTTGATTAAAAAATTCTGAAAATTAATACATTGGATTGACTTTTTTACTAACTACATTAGTCTTTATTATTCTACTTAATTTTGAGGATATTATTATTTTTTATTAGTTAAAATTATTCAAAAAGTCTACTCATGTATAATCTTAGTATATTATTTTACAAATTTTAAACTTTTAGATTTAAATTGCAGAATACCCAACTCTAGAATATTTCTTTTTTCAATTTTCCCTAAACAAATGCGATTTTTAGGTTATATGTGGATGGATATACAACTTTTATGATTCAATAATATAATATGTCTTGGGAGATTACGAAAATAGTAACTATTTTCAGAAATTATGAAAATGGTAAGCATCTTTAGATATTTGTATAAAAAATAATATAATGTGTCCCGAGAGATTACGAAAGTAGTAACTGGTTTTAGAAATTACGAAAATAGTAAGTATCTTTAGATATTTGTATAAATAAACTTGTCTATAATCTTTTGTCAATAAATTTTTGAATTTCAATTTTGGGTCAGTTTGATAGAGCTATAGATTTTAAGGAAAACACTTTTTACTGTGTTGAAAAAAAAAACTTCTATAGCGTAAAGTAGTAGAGTATTTGGTAAACTATAATTTTAAAATGCTATGACTTAAAAACTGCATTAAAGTGTTTGGTAAAATATATGATTGAATTATTCTGCAAATATAAAATGACCAAAATAAAAATCATTATACAATTGTACATATTTATAGAAAGAGCTTATTAATATTTTTTTTTTTTACAATTATGCATATTTGTACATACTAAAGATATTAATACTTTTTTAAAAAAATTGATATGAAAATAAACACAATCAAATCAGTTATTCGATTAAATTTATTTTATTTTAATTTACTTTATTTTCATCTGAATTTAAAATTTCAATAAAGAATCAATTTAGTTGCTTCAAAATAATTAATATGAAAAGTATTTTAGTCAATTATGATTTAAATATATTAATATTTTTTAAAAAAATTATATGAAAATAAATTCAATTAAATTTGTGGCACTTTTACTTTTAAGTTAGGATATTTTTGCCATTATGATTTATTTATTAAAAGATAGTGTAAATTTCTGCATAAACCAAGAGCTAAAGTTGCCAACTTTGGCTTTTGGTTGTAGCTTTGTCAAAAATTATTGAATAATTTGATTTTTAGGTTTTTACTAAACATCTTTTGGCTCATAGATTATTCGAAAAATACTTTTAGCAGCTTATTAAGAAACTAAAGCAAACTGACTATTTTATTCTCTGGTTGTCCACGTTGGATTTCTTATTGAAATTAATAAAAGAAAAAAAATTAATAATTCATTTCTCTTTTAAAAATAGTATTTTCTCTTAAAAATATATATAATTTTGGGCCATTGTAATATCTTGCTAATAATTGTTTCGTGTTTTTTGTGATTTCTGGAATGAAGCAAGTTTTTTTTACATGTTTTTTTCCCCTTAAAAATCATTAGAGGAGAAATGTTTTTTTTTTTTTTATATTAAATAAAAAATCTTTTCTTTCATATATAATTTTTTGTTTACAAAATAGAGAGATTCATATGGATTGACAATTAAGAAGATTGATCCATAAATTTGATCTAGAATTCTTGAGAGCGTGTGTGATGAGAAGGATTTGAATTCTAGCTCTGTCAATTTATGTATTAATTTCATAACATTTTTTTTTTAAAGAAGACTGATCCATAAATGAAAAGAATAAAAGACTTTAAAATTTAAAAAGAATAAATGAAATTATGAATCAAGAATTTCTTTTCCGAGTCAGTATTAGAGGTGGCAAAATGGGCGGGCCGGGCTAGCCCGGCACGCCCATCACGAGTTTTAGGGGGTGACCGGGCTAGCCTGGCCCGGCCCGGTTAAAATAAAATATGGCCCAACCCGGGTCCATTGGCCCGCCGGACTTTTTGACAGGGCAAACTCTGGTTGGACCGGCCCGACCCGTACTCGGCCCGTTTTTTTTTTCTATTATTTATTAACAACTTTTTTTAATCTGTTAAATTTAAACTTTTAATTTGAATTTTCATTTAAAAAAATTGACAACATAAACTACATATGTTTTCTATTGTTAAAAAATTAATAATAATTAAATAGGATATCAAGAAAAATAATCAAACAAATAAATTTGAAATATTAAAATTTGATTTTATTGATGATCATTTATTACAATTCAAATTATTACTTAAAAAAACTAGTATATCATTAATTATGACTTTATGAGTTTATGACTCATCATCATCATTCATATATAAGTTATTGAAATTTTCGGCCAATTCTTCATTACAAATACGAATAGTGTCTTGATTTCGCTTTGCCGCTTTTTTCCAATCTTTAACACATGTTAATACCTCAACCATTTCAGGAGCCAACAAAGTCCTCCGCTCATTTACTATCATCTTAGTCGTACTAAAAGCAGACTCTGAAGAAATCATGGACACCAGAATTGTTAAAATATCACGGGCTAATTGTGAAAGCACCGGGAATCTTGGTTGACGCTTATGCCACTATTCCAAAACTTTGAAGTTCTCATCATTGGGGTCGATATCAGAGTCTAGCTCAATATATTGAGTAAGATCAGATGATTGTTGTAGATTTATTGGTGGTAGTAGTTGACTTGAACTTGATGATATTGATGATGAGCCACGACCACACCCTTGAGGACGAGAACCTACCATGCTCCAAAAAGACTTATTTTTTGACTGTTCTTCAGTTTCTTGTGGAGGAGTGTGTTGTTGTTGATTACTGTCAAACTTAGCCTCATATATACTATACACTTCAAAAAATTTGTCACGAGCATTTGTATATTCAGTAGTATAGTCTATCTCAAAACATGTAGAAATGTAGCTAATTAAATTAGAAAGACCATTTAATTTACCCCTAGGATCTAAAATAAAAGCGAATGAATATAATAAAGGAATTGGAAACCAATATTTCAAAAATACTTCTTGCATACGTATTATAATTGGTTTAAATATAAGGTCACATCTTACCTTACAAAACATTTCAGCAATAAAAAAAAATATGACGTAAAATAATTGGAGAAGTAGAATAATAAATACCAGATAATACAACAGTAGCTTCATGAAAAGCGTCTAAAAATTGTACAAATTTTTCACAAATGAACCAATCTTCATCTTTTAATACTAATGAACCTATTTTTGAATTATAAAACATATTAATTGGAATTTTATATGGTAATGCATTTTTCAACATTAAATAAGTGGAATTCCACCTTACAGGCATGTCAACTTGGAATTTTCTTGGTTTTAATCTTTGTGCTATGCAATATCTTTTAAATTCAGCAATGCGTGGATTAGAAGCATGAATATAAGCAATAGCAGATCGAATATTTTCAATATATACACTTATAACATCCATACCTGATTTGACGATAAGGTTGATGATGTGACATGCACAACATTGATGCAGTAAGAATCCTCCAGTGTATGAACTTACCAAATTGCTAAGTAATTTTATGGCCTTTGTATTTGCGGTAACATTATCTAAAGTGATAGAGATAATGCGATTTGCTATGCCATATTCTTTGATAATATTTAAAATTCTATCTCTAATAATTTCAGCAGTATGTTTATTATCAACGACTCGAAAACCAATTATGCTTTTTTGTACTATCCATCTAGAATCTAAATAATGTGCAATTACACTTAAATAATCTTATTTAGAATTAGCACCCCAAATATCAAATGTCAATGCAATACAAAAGTTTAATGAAGTTAATTCAGATATTAAATATTTAAGCATATTTTTATAAACTTTAATCAAATCACTCTTAGTGGTATTTCTAGAAACTCTTTTAAAGTTTGGATAATAAGATCTTCTAATATGATCTTCATAGCTATTGCAATCACCAAAACCTAATGGTAAATCTTTTATAGCAATTAAACGTGCTAGAGATTCCCTAACTACCAAAGGATCATAGTTCCAAGAACTTACCGAACCATCCTTGTTGAGTTGAAGAGTTGATTGAGTAGGCTCCTTGTCTTTTTTATGTTTTTTGACACATGTATCACTATGTCTATTCAAATGAGCAGTCCCGTTAGATGGTTTAGCAGTTAATAATTTCTTACAATATTTACATCTTGTCATTTTTGTCTTCTTACTATCAGCCTCATATTTGAATTCTGGATCAAAATGGTCTCATACATTGGAAGTTGTTCTTGCACGTTT
>JXTB01000362.1:35054-72228 GCA_002914805.1 Parasponia andersonii
AAAAAACGGAAGAAAATTTCATTAGTAAATAAATATTAGTGTTAATAAAAAAAATTTGATACACAAAAGGTAACGGATTTTAAATTATAAAAATGTCGTACTTAATAAATTAAATTAAATCTAGATCAAAATGAAAAGCAAAAGGAAACATAAAAGAGATGTATGTTAGACATAAATGAAAATTAAATATTTTTATTCAGTTGCACGGTCTTTTTTTTTTAAAAAAAAAAACTTGATTTCATAATCTCATTCTTCACTAGGATTGGAATCAAATTGAAGTAGAATTAAAACCGATTTCGTAATATGAATTAGAATTAAAAGAGATGTGGTGGAATCAACTTATTATTTGTACGTCATTTTCCATGCCATCAAATATACTCGTCTATAGAACAAAAATAAAAATACACATCAAAAACTTGTCATATATATATATATATATTGAGAATTTAGAGATTTTTTTTAAATTTTTTTTTATAAAGTGGTAAAACTTTACTATTATATGGTAAGACTTTAAGGTTTATGGCTCAAATGATCACTGAACTATCCAACTCATTGTAATTTGGTCGTTTCAATTGTGACAATTAAACATCTAAATTTTTCAATTTGAAATATTTTAGTATGTGGATTATCTAAATTGTAATCTGTTGTTAAATATTTTACAAAAAAAAATATGTTAGGAGTAGTATTGTAGCATCTGAAAGTATATTTAAAAGAAAATAATCTGAACTAAAGGATTTGTAGATAAGAAAAGATGTATTATTTGTATTTTTCACGATTCTTGAAACTACAAATTTAGAAATAATTTTTTGTGATAATTCATTTTTATATTTAAAATTCTCAAATTACCTTTCAAATATACCTTCAGATGTTAGTAAGTGCTTCTCACGTATATTTTTAGTCAAAAATTTAATAATATGTTACAATTTAGTTAGTTCATAGACAGATATGCTCTAAAACATAAAATTCAAGAGTTTAATTGTTATAATTAAAATTTTGAGTACCAAATTAACACAACTTATAATTTAGCAACCATTTGAGCCATCAAAATTAAACTTTAATATCATATATGATTATATGATCTGTGGTACGTAATATAACACAGAAAAATAGGAAGGAAATCAAGCTTAGGGGTGGGAATTAGTGAGGGAGTTGAGATAGAAGAAGAAAAGACAAATTAACGAGACAGATAATTTATAAATCATAATTAGAGGATAATTTGAGAATAATTAGGAGTTACCCTTTTGTTTTATTATATAGGATGACTCGGAACTCAGAAGCTTATGCCTTTCATCAACTCTTTTCTGCCGAAATTGAAAGAGAAAAATGTAATAACGAATAGCAAACAAGAATTTCATACGGTACTACTCAAATTTAGTAAGTAAGCACGTCAAATAGTTTAAATGGAAAGAAAATAATAAGAATAACACAAAATTATACAAAAATCAGTAACACAAAAATTATACAAAAATCTCTGATTTTATTTTATTTTATTTTTTCCTTTTTTTTTTTTGGTTACGACGAAATTTTCCCTTTTTTTTTTGATTTTGACGATCATATACATACACACATATATTAACATAAATGTTTCAGAAATTATTCATATGATTCAGAGTTAGGGTTATGAAAAATTCGAAGGTGGAGCTCTCTGATCAGCGGCCGGATATGGAGTTAGATTTCCCGCCAAATAAATTGGCCTCGTTGAGCCCCGACTCTGACTTCGGATTTGCGTTTAACGAGAGCAATTTCTCGGATCGGGTCTTGAAGATCGAGATCGTACCCGATTTGCCTGAGATCAAAGACGTCTATGAGGGCTTTACTAGCAACAGAAAGAGAAAAAGGGAGGAGATTGAGAAGAGGGACAATGGTATTTTTTTTTTTTTGAAATTGGGTTTTATAATTTTACTACTTGGTTCTGTTTGTTTCCCGAGAAAACCAAAGATTGTGTGAATGTACAATTTTTAGTATTTCATATTCATTATTTAATTATTTTGCGTTCTGGGCAATTGGAAAAAGCATTAAGCAAAATTAGTTTCTTACTTGTGCATGTTATATTTGGTTTACTCGTTTAAACCAATGTGAATAGTGATTTTTACTGATTTAAGAACGTTATTTTGGTTAATATTCGCCCTCAGTAATTCGTGGGGTGAGGATTTTTGACTGTCGAATGCTGGATAGAGAGGAGGATGAGGATGAGAATCAAGATGAGGAAGCCGTGATCGAAGAATCGAATTCGTATGCCGGCTTTGATTTGAATCAAATTGGTACTTTTTGTTAAAGTTTTCCTGTTCCATTCTGTTGCATATATATGCATAATTGCATATCATAATGTATCTAATCTTGTTAGCCATGTAAAGTGCCGCTTTACCTCAAAATGTTAAAACGTGTATGCCTAGCTACATATATGTGCATTGGGTTGTTTCTGGAGATTCAGAATTAATATGAAAATATCAATGCAGAAAGCAATGATTTGTCATGGAGCACGGACTCTTCAACTACAATTCTTGAAGTGAAAAGTCTATATATTAGTTCTCCAATTTTGGCAGCAAAAAGTCCATTTTTTCTAAAGGTGAGAGAGGTCTTACCCAAGTGTGCCATTTTGTTTTTTGGATAGCTATCTTTATTCGATTTTTGTTTTGTTTTTGTGCCTTTCTATAGTTGTTTTTGAATGGAATGATCGAGTCGGAGGAGCGACATGTAACTCTAAGAATTCATGCATCTGGTAATCGAAAAACAGTTCACTCTATACAATCATTGAAAAAATTCTATCATCCGTTTTTCTATCTTACTTTCCTTTATCTTGTTAAACTAGAATTTTTCTTTTGTTTTCATATGGAAACGCAGAAGAAGCAGCCTTCATGGACCTTCTGAACTTTATATATAGTAATACTCTATCCGCAGTAACATTTCCTGCATTGTTGGATGTGCTGATGGTCGCTGACAAATATGAGGTTGCATCTTGCACTAGATACTGCAGCAACTTGTTGCAGAACTTTACTATGAATCTCGATTCTGCCTTGTTATATTTGGAACTTCCTTCTAGTGTTCTGTTGGCCGATGCGCTGCAGCCGATGACAGACGCAACAAAACGATTTCTTGTTGCGAAATACAGAGACATAACCAAGTTAGTTCCTTAGACATTATATTTAAATGATTGCTTGATGAAGTTTAACTTGTAATTTTTGAAATAACGTATTTTCCCACCTTTAACAAGTGTTAGAAGTCCCATCAAGATATCTTTCATATTTTTAGTTTTGTTCCTTTGTCTTTTCATTTTTCTGTTTATAAATCTACAAATTACTTTAGTAACTTTTTATTATTTACTTCATGTGGTTGGGTTGTTGAGAAGCTTCTGAAGTGGGCATTCTTGCATTTCGTTAATTAAGTTAGTGCAGAATTATTGGTTATTTTTGCAATCGTGTTACTGTCCTTATTGCGTATATTTAAATGTGTAACCATTTAGTTGCTAAACTTCTCTCTAGGCTTCCTGATGAGGTGCTCAACCTTCCTCTTGCTGTATTTGAAGTTGTACTGTCCAGCGACGATCTCCACATTGTTTCTGAGGATGTTGTATTTGATTTTGTGCTGAAATGGACTCGGAAGCACTACCCAAAACTTGAAGAACGGCATGAAATCATTCGCTCGCGCCTCGGTCGCCTTATCCGCTTCCCACACATGACTTGCCGAAAACTTAAGAATGTTATATGCTGCAACGACTTGGATCCCGAATTTGCGACAAAGGTTGTGCTTGAGGCTCTCTTTTTCAAGACACAGGCATCTCACCGGCAACCATCTTTTGCTTCTGAGGCGGAAAACTGTCATCGATTCGTGGCACGGGCGTACAAATACTTGCCAATCAAGGTTATGGAATTCAAACTACCCCATCAGCATTGTATCGTGTACCTTGACCTCAAGAGAGAAGAGTGCGCAAATCTTTTTCCGGATGGTTGGTTGTATACACAGTCCTTCCATCTTGGAGGACAGGCTTTGTTCTTGGGAGCACGCTGCAACACAGACCAGAAAGGCTCGTCGTTTCATTTTGGGCTCTTTTTGGGTATGGCGGAGAAAAGACGGGCTACTTTTGAGGTTGAATACGAGTTTTCCGCAAGATCAACTGAAAACAAGGAGTTTCAGAGCAGGTACAGGGGAACTTACATTTTCACGGGTAGGAAGGCTGTTGGGTGCCGGGACTTGTTCAATACACATTGGACGTCATTCATTGCCGATTACAGCAATCATTTTATCAATGGCATCCTCCATATCAGAGCTGAGCTCTCCATCAAGCAATGAGTTTAGCCCTTTGATCTCTTACGCTCTTTTTTATCTTTTATGTTTTTTATTATTATTTATGTGCGACAGATCTAGAGCTCATTGGCTTCTATTCTAAAGCACAGCTTAGAATTAGCTAGCAACAAAAAAGTAAAACGTAGAATTGGTGATGTGAAAATTCTCTCTTGTAGTCAAATTTATCATACGTGATCATTGTTAATTATCATTCAACACTCGACTACTTTTACATGGGCATTTTTTTCTCTCCTCTCGCAACCCTTCTAGAGAGTTAAGTATAGGCTATTTCAATGCAACTTTTGCATCTCTTGTCACAATGGGAATTTTCAAAGAAACAAAAATGAGGTAGATTGATAATATCTGTCTTGCGATGGCCTAAATTTGTGAAGGGAAGAGGGGTTCTAACACTTTTACCTGTAAAAGTCTAAAAGAATTACAAAAATATGGTGATTAATTATTTTTTTGGTACAATTTTTATTAGAAAAATTATTACTTTTTAAATTATTTTTAGAAAAATATTATTTTTGAAATAGTTACTAATTACTAGTCTTTAGAAATTAGTTATCAATTACCAATTATATATCAGTTATAAATACGTTTAGTTAACATTTTTACCTGTAAAAGTCTAAAAGAATTACAAAAATATAGTGATCAATTTTATTTTTGGTACAGTTTTTATTAAAAAAATTATTACTTTTTAAAATATTTTTAGAAAAATATTATTTTTTAAAAAAATATTATTTTTAAAATGGTTACTAATTACCAGTCTCTAGAAATTGGTTATCAATTATCAATTATATATCAATTATAAATACGTTTGGTTACTAGTAACCAATATAATTACCTTTGGTTGCTAGTTATTAGTTTTTTGAAATTAATTATCAATTACTATTTACTATTTTAATAATAGTTTTCATCTAAATATATTTAATATGACATTTTTCTAATAAAAACGTATTGGATCTAAAAAAAAGGGAAAATAGACGAAATACGGTGTTTTAGAAAACAATTACAAATATACGGTACCCATATTCTAATTATTTTTATATGGTGTTTTAAGGTTGGAAAACAAATAAACGGTGCCTAATTTTTAATTGTTTTTATACGGTGTTTTAGGGCAGCTTGTTCTCTTCTCAGTGAGTTTCTTCTTCGATATCGATAGGTTTTTTGTTCGATACTGATTGTGGCCTACAAGGGTCTAGTTTTACACCCAAATTCTTCTCTCTTTCACGGTCTGTATTTGGACATAGTAAATCTCCATTTTGTTGTATGTTTTTTTTTTAATTATATTTTTAGATATGAAGGGAGTGAGGTAGTTCCCCCCTCCCCCAAAGCTATTATTGATGGCTTTGATGAAAGGAAAAAAAATTACATAATTATAAGTAATATGTAATTATTTTGTTTTCATTTTATTTTCAGTAATAAAAATAATTATTATGTTTTTAAATATATGCCAAATAATATAATTTTGCATTTGTCAAAGACCATCATACAAATTTTATACTGAGAAATGTGGCAAAAGTTAATAGTGAAGTAGACTAGTTTGTTGAAATGAAAAAAAGATGTTTTTAAGTTTTAAGATGCTTATATATTCGTAGGTAGCATATTCAATTCTTTCAAATGACAATTAAATGTAAAACCTTAACATAGGAACCAAATTGAAGGAGACAAATATGGCACTCATGTACCTAGCTTCACTCTATTCTTCACTGAATCTAGATCCAAATCCAATCTCTCTCTTCCAATCTCCTATTCCCCTCCTCTAACCGTACAATCTCTAATCTTAACCTAGTACCCAAGTTACTCTTCCATTATAGAATGATCATATATCTCAGAGACATAATTGGTGAAGAAAAAAACAATGAATGTCATCAAAATCATTTTGATAACTAATGTTATAACTAGTAATCTACTATTGGTAGCTAATGACTAGTAACTAGTAACCAATTACCAGTTGTTATAACTAATTATTGGTTTAGAAATTAGTAACTAAATGAGATACAGGTAACAAGTGTAGTTAATGGTAAAAAGTAGCTAATAACCATTTATTAGAGGAACTAGTAACCATCTTGTGACTATCCACTAATTTGGAAAACAATAACTAGCTATTAATGTAGAAATGATCAGTATTTATTGGATACTTATAGAAAATCTTATAACTGATAATCGGTAATTAGTTTAGAAATTTATTATCAATCTTGAAACTAGTAACTAAATTGGTAACTGGAAGTTGGATGGCTTAATGGAAATCAAAAAAAAAAAGAGAAGAATATGACTTAATTTTGGAAGTGGTAACCAGAAACTAGTAACTAAAATGGTAACCAGAAACCATAAACTATTAACCAAACTAGTAACTAGAAATCTTTAATTTGGTAACTAGAAACTAGTAACCATTGGTAACCAGAAACCTTTAACTTATAGTAACTAGAAACTAGTAACCACTATCTGTTAATTATTAATGATTTTTTTTTTGAAAATTTTCACTTTTGATTTTCAAAAGTGCCATTTTTGTGTGGAATTTCTTTTAATATACTATATTTATAATTATAATTTTTTGGTAAGTAAAACTTTTAAAACCCCTATTAGTAACTAATAACTAATCTTGTAATTAGTAACTATTGATTACCAATCTTATAACTAGCAACTAGTTTTGAAATTTATAGCCAGATTTGTTATTGATACCAGTAGCCAATAACACATCATTGGTCTTGTAACTAGTAACAACCGCTAGTTTTAAAACTAATAACTGAATCTATTACCAGCAACCAAATTGAATGCTAGTAACTAATAGTTAGATTAGTTACTGATAATCAATAACTAATTTTGTTAGTAATAACAAAACGATAACCAATAACTAGAGAAACTAATAACTAGTAATCATATTGGTTATTAGTTACCAATTTGGAATTTGGTAATCGGATTATTATTGATGAATAGAGTAGATATTAATAACAAGTTACTAAATGGTAACTAGAAGAGTTATTTTTATCCAGTAACCATATTAATAAATAGTAACCACTATTTACTAGTTTTTTAATTAGCAACTAATTTGATACTAGTAACCAATCACTAGCCCTACAATTAGTAACCAACCACTAGTTTGGAAATTAGAAACAAATTGGTTATCATTAATCAGATCACTAACTAATAATCGGTAACCAAATTTAACAGGATTGATAACCAATAAATAAAGAAACTAGTGACTAGTAATGAATCACTAGTAATTAGATTAGTTATTAGTTATCAGTAACTTTAGTTATTAGTAATAAATTATTAATTGGTAACTAGAACAATAATTAGATTAGTCTCGTATAAAAACTAGAAACCCAAATTGGTTAGGAGTAACTACCAAAACCCAATCTTATAAGTAGCTATCAATCTGGAAACTAGTAACTCGATTGGTTACTGGTAGCTGATAACCTAAGTAGCTACCATAATTTATGAAATACTTGTTTACTGAGATGGTTAATTATCTATAATAACCCCAAAACTTATTGATTATAGTCTAATAGTTTCTCTTTTTTCAATCGTAGAAATAGTAATAAATTTTATAAAAAAATTAAACAAAAGAATCAAGATAGACAAAAAATTATAACAAAGAAGAATCAAACAAAAAAAATGATTTTTCCCAATCATTAAAGATTAGAGGGAAAAAAGTATTAATGTCCCTAAGCAAAAACAAAGTTCTTTTGCCCCTACGAGGGAATTTATAAAAAAAAAAAAAAAAGGAAGCTGAAAAGGAAAACAAGATATGAGTTAAAACCTCCTTAAAATAGAAAGTGAATTAGATAAAAAGTTTCATTAAACAAAAAAAAAAAAGCAAAAGAAACAAAAAAATGGAAAAAATAAAAACAGAGTAACCATATTTAAACCATGCATATAGACAAAGTATACTAAAAGGTGCAACTTCAAGCTATGCACTAGAATAAGATGACAGAAAGCAAAATTTATTATTCTTTCTGTGTCCCATAAATTTATATTATATATAGGTTAATATAAAAGGAAAACAAAACGAAAAAGAAAAAGAACGGAAATCGGATTCACACTTGCTAGTAGACTAATGCAAGTTACATGTAGTCAAATAAGTTTTTCAATATATAAAAGAGTTTTAAAACTAGATAAATTTATTTACGAGATATGCCACCATATTTTTTAGTCTCATTTTTTTGAAAATACCAACTAGATGCGGTATGGAAACCAATTGTTTTCTACTACCATATTTATGTAATTATTAGTTATTTTTAAAGGTATAACCCAATAAAACCCTAAAAAAAACATAACCTATCGTATTGTCCAATTTTTTTTCCTAAAAATTCTTTACAAGGCCTAATTTTACAAGAAAATATGGTCTAATTCTGGCCAGTATTATGGATGGATCTATAATGCGTCTTCAATCTACAAAGGCCCATATGACTAGAGCTTCTGCTTCATTTTAAGTTGGGTTTCAAACTCTTCTATCTACAAAAATAAAAAAAATTACAAAAATACGGTGAGTCATAATTTTTTTTCCAATTCTTGTGCCGTTTTTTTAGAAAAGTATCGCTTTTTAAAAGTTTAAGAAAAACACCATTTTTAAAATGGGTACTAGTGTCTGAAAGCTATTTACTGGTCATTAGCTATCAGTTATATAACAATTATAAATACATTTGGTTATTAGTTACCAATGCTCGAAAACTGGTTACTGGTTACAAATTATTATTTTAGAAAATAACATTTTCTAAATTTTTTTTAAAAGTGGTATTTTTCTAAAAATGAGGTACCATATCTAAAAAAAGCTGATATATTTCTAATTTTTTTCCCTAAAAACTCCGTACAAAGCCTAATTTTCACTTTTAAGTGTTGGGACATTTTCATAATAGTAGTATTCGGTGGAAGTATTTGTCATTTGGCAACTAATACAAACTTCAGAGAAACTTGGCATTTTTATACTAAAACACCGCCTTGTTTAAAACTCAGCTAGTATGTGACATTCAGAGAAGATGAAAGAAACAAAGGAACAAAACAGTGATTTCCCAAAAGAAAATTTCTATCAAGTTGCCACTAAAAAAAAAAGAAAGTAAAGCTACCAAAGTATAAAACACAAGCAAGCAATAATGTACGCCAAACATTTCTGAATTATTTCCTAATACATTTACACTTGGTGCCAATATACAAATTACAAAGATATATGTTAATTATTCCCGCATAAAGTGAGATCACTGCATTTAAAGACGTCGAATGGGTCATGTTGTGCAAGTTCGACTCGTGAAAGATAAGTCCGCTTGTGTTTCTGATCGTACTTGGCATGACTCAACAAGAAATCATGCCGAACTCATACTGGCCTAAATTTCACAACTCTAAGTCTGGCGTGGCCCATAGGCACATGCACATTTCATATCGTGTTCACGTTTGTGCTAAGCTTTTATCGTGCCGAATGTAGTGTGCCAAATGTGTTAGTATATTTTTGTGCCTATCTTCGATCGACCTATTAAATTATTGTGACAATCAATATTTTATGAATTTTTTAAAAATATTTAATTAAATAATTATATTTTGATTTAAAATAATAATCAAAATATGAAATATACCAATAATTATTTGAAAAGAAAATATTCAATTAAAAATCACTAATGTAAAATTATTTTTAAAAGAAAAAACAAGAAAAATGTGCTTATTAATAAGCAAAAGCTAAAAAGATATATAAAATCTGTAGATATAAATAATATAACTGATAAAAATAAATATTTTTTAAAGTACTCAAAATCGTATTTTTTGGGTCGTATCGTCCTTGTGTCTAAGGTCGTGTTGTGCCGTGCTAACTCATAGTGCCCAAAAACTAAAATCCAGCATGGTTTAATACTTTGTGTCGTATTTGGCATGACCCAAAGTCACCCATGTCATGCTATACCCAACCCATTTGACATATCTGTCCGCATCTTTATATAAGCATTCTTTTCCCGTAGATTGTTAAGATACCATTTGTATTCTAAAAAAAGTTTAATTACCTTGTCAATATTCTCTTTTCTTATAATTATGTCAGTTTTATCCATTGCTAACCTGAGAGTCAAAGAATGTTCAGTAGATACCATATCAGTGTTACCACCTTGACTTATGTCGTTGAACAATCATGCTTTGCTCTCTGCAAACGTTGATCTGTCCTTGACATTAACAGTAAAAGTTTTTATTTATGACATAATACAAGGCACAGAAGTTAGTATTTGGACGAAAAGTTGCACAAACAAACTCCTCCCTGATCACACATGGAAAATTTGTCTTGCTGGCTATAGCTCATATGAAAAGTTTACAGTTCAATTTTTCCTTTTCTTTTCCTAACAATTGTTTTAATCCCAATTTTCAGTATATGGCATATGCTGCTCTGTACCTTTAGATGGACGTGGAATATAATCCATGTATATGCAAGTAATATTTCAAAAAGCTTCTCTCTCTATCCACACAAGAGAAAGAATTAAGATAGTCACTTCAAATCGCATCTGTAACTAGTAGAACATAGTCTTTTGATAAGAGTCAGTAGAACATAGTCACATACTTTCAATTCGAATAACCAATCCTATTATTTAAATTCATGATTCTGATTTAACATCTCGAGAATAAAAAAGGACAAGAGAAAAAAAGAAAAAGAAGATTATGCGCCTATTGCAATTGCTTATTACTAGCATCAAG
Organism: Parasponia andersonii; assembly: GCA_002914805.1. NCBI lineage: Eukaryota > Viridiplantae > Streptophyta > Magnoliopsida > Rosales > Cannabaceae > Trema > Trema andersonii. Next base: position 45,999 of record JXTB01000362.1, read on the forward strand.
TACTAGACTACAAGTTTTGTTATATATGCATTCACCAATCTCAAATTTAATGGCTGTTAACACAATGTGTAAGACTTTATTTAGTATAATTATTTATTTATTTGAAGACATTTGAATCTTTCCTTTATTAAATATTAGTCACTTGTTTATTAATCATAATTGATTAATTTTATCAGTGGGTTGTAGAACAGCTCAAAGTGAAATTCTGTCCCCTTAATTTATACTAAGAATAACTAAATAGTAACTACGATGAATCGTTAACTTGTTTATTTGTGGAAATTCTTCTTTAGTACCGACCTCCGGGCATGAGGAATTTAAGCGATGCCAAAATGTATAAGTATTTTGCTAATTCTACATGATTAGAAGCCTAAGCCATCTTTAAAACTCAGCATGTTCATTAATTTTATGGAAATCTTACTTCGTATCAAATAAAAAGCTCCATCTTTTTTCGTTACCTGGTTAAGTCGTATCAGTAAAGCCGTCCTTTGGATAATCTCTGCAAATTAATGTTTCTACTCATACTTTTACCAAAATAATAATAATAATATTAGTTATGAGAATAAGAATAATGACATATCAAAAAGGAAGACCGTGGAAGGTGGAAGTTTCTGAAGAAAAACAGCACAGAGCATAATATTGTCAAGCTTAATATTCTGTAATGAATGGCATTAGAAGGAAAAAAAAATGATGAATGTGTAGATTTTACAAAGGTATAAAGTATCCTCCTTCATTCTATCATTTTATCAATATGATTTTGGTATTAACTGTTGAAAAATTAATGTTTCAATCTTACTCTTATTTTGAAGATAATAAATATTTGATTTAGTACTAATGTTTTAACTTGAGTGTGTAGTGAAATAGTTTTAAAAGTTATAACTCAAGTGGACCAAGGAATCAAGCTTGAAGATGGATACACATTCGACTAATTAGAATCAAGTTTGGAGATGGAAAATCAAGAAATAAGATTGTGCTTAGATAGAGTATATTTCATACTTAGTCTTGTATTTGATTTATTTCATTATACATAAATTATCTTTGTATTAGTTCATGCTTTCAAAAGAGTTTTAAAACTATCTTAATGTTAAAATAGTTATTTAATTATAAAAATTTGAAAATATAAATTAATGATTTCTTTAAACGGGCAAAATATTCTTTAATACTTCATTTTTTAAGTTTAAATAAGTTACAAATATATTTGAAATCATGATTATTTGAAATAGGCTAAAAATAGATTTTCTATTTACAAACTAGAATATGTTTTGGTATGAACATTTTCTAAATTATTATTAAATATCTTTGTGAAACTAAAACAAGTTTGCAATAGCCCAAATGTTATTTTCAAATTGATTTCAATATTATAAAGCATTTAAAACAAGTTTAGAAGCCAGATTTTAAAAAATACCAAAAGTTGACATAATCTAAAAAATGGCCAAAAATTGTTTGATCGGGATTTCAGGTCAACCAAAAACTCCAACTAGTAAAAGATGATTGTTGAAATATTACCATTATAGTCGCACTTCCAACGACTAGTTTGATGGTCAACCGAAAAGGCATTTCTAGTCGACCGAAAATGACAGGAACAATATCTAATGGTAAAAAACAGCTAGTTTTGATATAAGCTTATACAATAGAAACTATTTTAAGACTTGAAGAATACTTTGCATGAACCAAAATTATTATCCAACAACTTTCAAAATACAAAAGCCTATTTCTATATTGAGATAACTTTCAAATCATATTGAACCAATCTTAGAGCATCTATTGTGCATTGTTCTCAAATCTCTTAAATCAAAATTGTATTCATTACTTTGTGAGGAGAGTTTTTGAGTGTGCTCACTCTTGTTTATTGTAAAATTATTTGAGTTGAGGTTAATTTGATACTGGAGTCATAAAAAACCTCTACATAAGTGAGGTTGCCACCAATATCTAGACAACCTGATTTAGGTGAGGTTATCATCAGAATCTAAATAACCTGAATGTAGGTGAGGTTGTCATCAGAGTCTAAATAATCTGTGAGTTGGTGAGGTTGATATCATTATCAAAACAATCCGTATATATGAGGTTGGCATAGGAGTCTAAACAATCCGAAGATAAGTGTGATAGAGACAAAGTCAAGATTATTATTAATAGGTTGAGTGAGCCTAAGAAGAATTCAATTCACTTGTAAAAATGTCGATGAAGCTTACAATCTTGATCCGAATAATAGAATGCTTAAAATAAGTTACTAAGAACTGAGAATGTTGGCAAATCATCGTATTTGTTGAATCTCGTAAAAACTGAGTTTGTATTTTTTTATCCATATACTCTTTACTTTATTGCAAACTATTTGATTATATGTTTGATATTTAGTGTTATTAATTTACTTAGTATTATTGTTCATGTAGCTTAAAAGTTTCAAAATAATGATATATGAAATTTTTTTAAAAAATTTTCAAACCTAATTCATCCTTCTTAGGTTATTAATTTTCGGCTAACATTAACATGTTTAACTAAATTAGACCGTCTATTATCATGGATCCCGTGATGAGATCTACAAAGGACCCACATTAATAAACGGTCGTAAAGATCAAATATTACATGTGAAATTGGCCATAACATATCTTATTATAAGATATAAAATATCAACGATTGAAAAAGGAGAATCACAACTAAGTCATTTCTTAAAGTTATCTTCCTTTATAACGTATAGCATACAATAATTTTGTAACACATACAAACATTTCTACTTGTAATACTATCTTGACTTGACATATGAAATATAAAATATACAAGAGAAAAACCTTAACCTCTTTTTCGTTTAAAAATTTGATATACTTTCAAAATAGAATTTTTCTCTCTTGATTTTTACCCATTAGCGAAGGGGATCAAATTATAATAATCTTCTTAATGATTTCCCTAGTATCCCCCCAACCCCCACTCACCACCCCCCCTTTTTTTTATTTATTTAAATTTTCTTTCCATTTGTGTGAACGCATTGTTTCATAGAATTATTTTAACGGGTGTTTTGTCCTATTGGAATCTAAATTTGTGAATACCTATTCCTTCAATATTTTTACCCGTTTATTCTAGATATGGACTTCTAAGATCTAGATGTAGAAGAATTTATGTATGTCGTCGAAAATCCCTCTCTATGGAAAATCTCAAATCATTAACTAAAAGAGCTGACTCGGATGGTAAAGGCTGATCGGAAATAGTGAAAAGAGATTTCTCTCTAGTTGAGCTATATGTGCCTTGTGGCTTTATATGCATGACTTATATCTCGTACATAAATTTCAACGGGCTGAGTCGAATACCATGAATTGATCAATTGCTAGTAGGATCTTTGAATTACGTTGACTATAGGATTACATAAAAAAACTACATAGAAATCAATGTCTCAAGCGCAATTTCACAATTAAGACATTTCTCGTAAGAGTACTATCTTTCGAGATATTAAAATAATGAAAATGATGAGAACGTAACACATGAAGACACAATGTCCAACTGATTAAAAACTTGATCATGTGGGTAGGAATATGTGGACGTTTCTCACTAATGGCCATTCCTGACAAACATTAATACAGATGCATGTATTTTATTTGATCATACAAAATGTAGCGGCAACAACAACTACAGCTTGGACGCACAGCTAAGCCACTCCTATCGGAAAAATCCGTTAGTCCAACGCGATAATATAGAAAATAATAACAAGGGAGAACTATAAAGAGAATTTATATATGTTTTTGAATATCACATCCTTATAAAGAGAATATGTACATTAGACTTTCGATTAAGAAAAATTATAATAATAACAACCTCAAATATGAGGGAATACGATAAAGTACTATGGAGTTTTCACCCCCAATAGGCCAATACTCAATTTTCTATATTTTTTAGTGCAAATATAGAGACTCTTCATTTAGATGAATCATTTCCTATAAGTAATACAGACAAGAATTTTTCAAACCAAAACATATATGAAATAGAACGATACATAGGCAGCTTCACATTACCCCACACTCCTCTACCTCTAGGCACGAAACTACATAATCCATTAATTAACCACCCACTATCACAACTCAAAGGAGATTTTATATCCGCAGCTACAAGATCCTCCACATAGGCATAAAAATCACTCATCACACACACATTAGAGTTCACCAAGGCGACGGCATTAGCAAAAGTCAGTCTCTAACCTCCATTACTGTGATGGGCAGTTAGTGTACTCTTATTTTAATACTAGATAGTATTAAGATGTTATCACATAGGCATGCTCTAGAAGCATGATTAATATGTTAGTACTAATTGTAGCAGTGAACTTACCCCTTTTATTATTATTATTTTATTTTGGTGAGGTTAAAATAGTGAACATACTTATGTTACTGTGAGCATTTTTAATAGGCATGTTATGTCTCATACCAATGCTAGATTTTAGCATTTGGGCCAAAACAACGTGTATCTAATGCAATTATTGTTATATTTAGCACAATTTTTAGCGTATGCTATTTGTTATGAAAAATTACTATTGAACAAAAAAAAACATATGTCACGACCGAAAATCTAAGGTTATAATTTTTAGTAAATTTATGTTGAAAATAGTAATAAATAGTGATTTTCTAAAATTCTAGAAAATTGAGTACTTTAAATTTTAAATTTTTAGTCCTCAAAAGTAAACAAATTTTATAATCAAGAAACTTCTCATTAGTTTTGATTTATTAAGGAAATCCCTCTTTTAAAATTTAGAGGAAATTCTAATTAATTAATTTAGAAACATTTATAAATTCATAAATTTTGATAAAATGAGTAAAATTAAAACCTTAGATCTAATGTCTAAATAATTTATATAAAATCATTTGTATTTCTAAGTACTCAATTTTTGATAGCAAAATTATCTTCATATATCTATTTAGTAAATATATTATTATTGACTAAATAAATTTGACATAAAAAAGAAAAGTAATATAGAATAGGAATCGACCAATAAAGATGTATGGACAACATACATATGCCAATAAGTTTGTCAAGCCACCAAGATATTATTCCAAAATAAATCAACACCTGAAAGTGAGAGAAAGTATGGGGTGAGCATGTGAATGCTCAGTAGAGAATCGATTACAAGTTTTTATACATAAAAAATATACTCACGTTGAAGGTCCTGCATAATTAGCTGTCCATTCAAAATAGTTCATAAAATCCAAGTGAAAATCTCGGTCCAATAGTTCAAACATTCCAAACCATTGTAAATCATTCATCAAAACTAGTAAATATTTATTCAAGCCAATATATAACCACGTATGTAATCGTGATGTCCGAAATGTCTTAATAGATCACTCGTAGTCACCTAAAGATATAACCGTAAGTCCGAACATCTAATGTGAGGTACCATAAGTCCGACAATCACATATATGTATGAATGCATGCCAATGTTAAATGAATGACAGAATATAGATATGCATCATTTCCACAAAATCACAAATATAACCATGCAATATTTTTTAATCAAACCACTTATAGTCCTCAAAACTGAATTATCAAATCATTTTGGATTTTCCAAAAATTTCAGCAGGGTAACCACCATTTTTTATCAAAACATAAAAATCCATCCAAATTCCTACAGAAAATAGTTTAAAACAGTATATATAACACGCTAACTAGTGTGACATGTCTCCCGAGCAGTTTATATTTCAAATCAGGTCAAAAATAGATATAAACATGATTTTTACAAATTATTTTACGAAATTCTATATTTGTTAAAAATTTATAAATTAATAAATTAAATTAAATTTAGAATCATATAATCGAATCCCTACCTCAATTGAGTATTTAAATGGTACTACGAGACTATGGAAAATATTTGGCGTCGTTTAGGTGTTGTTTGGAGAGTTGGGCATCGTTTTCGAACCTTTGATTGATAGGTTTGAAAATTCGATTTTCAATCGAAGCTTCCAATTGTGAATGGATTTCACCACTGAATTCAGAGTACTTAAAAATATTAGATTAGGCATATAACTTATCAAAAGTAAGTCCTAGAACAAGACCCAGCCCCATGGCACTATTTATGAGTCATTTTCTCGATTTTCGTGCCAATTCAAAATATAATAATATTTTTTTGTCAAAATTTGTCTAACTGACCTCACTGAATCTAAATTTAAAATCGGAATTTAGTTTCGAGATCTCAAGTATTAAATGAGCTAAAAATCTAACAATTATAAAAATATCACTTTTTAGAATACTTAGAAAAATACCACCTCTTTATTTTGAAAATTAACATGATATCATTTTAATACGAAATGATATCATTTTAATATAAAATAATCAAATTTGTTTTTGTTTCAAACTTCTCTTTTACGTCATATAGTTTGTATGTCTTAATTAATTACTATGTGAAAATAGTTGCGAAAATATTATATTTCAGAAATATTTAGAAAATTACTACTTTTCTATTCAAAAGTTATCTCATTCCAGTATTTGTTTCAATGCAAAAATATTGTTTTCTCTCCTGTTTTTATCCCCTCTTTTTACTCTATAAAACTTTCCTGAGTATAACAAATTGTGTACAAAATAATTACTAAAATAGCTCTTTCTTAGATCAATTGTATAAATACCAATTTTATTTTATTTCATTTTTTTTTAAAACAAAATTTCCAAAACCCAGAATTCAATCTCTACCCAATTCGATCGTCGTCCTCCAGTCTTTGATCAACCAACTATCATAGTAAATTTCATTATCATATTCATTATTACCTAAAAAGTAATTATACAAATGTCAAGTTAAATATATATATATATATATATATACACACACACACATATATATAAACGACCACAAATCATAAACACTCACCGGAAGGAATTTCCGGCAACCCACGGCCGAAACACATCGGGTCCGGCGTTGGTAGAAGATCCGACCAGGTGGAGGTGGCCGGCGAAGGCACACGACGACCGAATCGCCGGAGTTGATCGCGATTACGCGTGACTTCATTCCCCTCTCTTTCCCACGCCTGTTCGCGCGACAGGAGGAGGAGCACGGCGGCACTTCTTCGTCAGTCAGCTGGGAACACACCTGGCCGGAGCTCGTGGCTGGAGAAGGTGGTGGTCACCGGATTTTCTGGGCAAACAGAGAGAGAGAGGGGGAGATGGGTAGTGGGGACTTGAGGGAGAAAGAAAGGGAGAGTTGAGGGATTTAAAGAAAAAAATAGAAAAGCTAGTGGCCACGTGCCATGAAATAATTGGTAAGCGCTATTTCGTTAATTCGTATTTCACCCACTTTTCAAAATTTGCTTTCACTTTTGTCATTGTTTATTTACACTGTAGTCCTTAATTTCAACTTTTCTTTACACAAAAACCCAAATGAACCCTGACTTTATTGACTTTATTCCGTACATATTCATTCAATAATTCAAAATTTTATTTTTTAATTTAATTTAATTTTTTTTCTATATTTTAATCAAAAGACCAAAATACCCCTCATTTAAAAAGGAGATTTTAAAGCACGTGTTAAATTTTGGCTTGGTTAATATTTACAATTTATAATATTATCCAGTGTTAGAATTTATACTGTTGTCATATTATTATACTATATATATAGTATGTTTTGAATTTATAATATTATCATTTTAAATGTTAAATACGTATATATATATAGTATGTTTTATTTATATGGCCTAATCTAATACATGTATATTATTTTTGTATTTTTTTAAAAATTTAATCCTCGTTATTTTTTTGTAAATTAGAGCTTTCATTCATTATTTTCCAACTCATATATTTCATAAAACTAAGAAAATAAAATTAAACATTAAAAGTAAGAGGAAAGTATAAAAATTCATTCATACTTAGTAGGTGAAGTAGAATTTTTATGATTAATAATTAGATAGTAAAATAATAAGAATTAATAGTAAAAAAGAGATGTTCAATACATAAAAATAATGTTTAAATATTAAATGACAATATTTGTAGCATGTATATGCTTGTACTGAAAAAAAATAAAAAAGTATGTCATAAATTTAGCATGAGCACTCTGATTTTAAACTAGAATGCATATTATTTGCCCGTTGTTTTTTTCCACACGAAATCAAATTGTTTCCAGCAAAAGGAAAAAAAAAATATATATATATATATATATTTGTATGTAATTTGATCACTCAACTTATTTTTTAATGTAATGAAATTAATTTTATTTCATTTTTCAGAATAGACAGAAAAGCATGACAGGAGATGAAATGAAATGCCAACTGCATCCGCCTGGATCGATAAATACTTGCCTATCTGCCAATGCTGACGTACAAGTATCCTTTAATCTCTTTCCTTCCTCCTGGCCTAGATTCTTAAAGGAAAGAAAAAGTAAAATGCTTTTATCTTACGAAAGACTGTTAATTCTCTCGCAGCCATCATAACCATATTGAATTTGTTTTTTAACATACGATCTGGATCTATAGCATATAGACCACTAGTTTCAACTTTGTACAAACGTGGCACTAGCTATAGGCACAGAAAGATTGATTTACATAATCCATTTGAATGACATTACAAGAATGGAATGTAGTGAATACTTTTATAACTATTGCTATGATGAGGATTATAAGTGCACATTTGTAAATTGTAATGTTATATTAAAGAGTAGATAATTGGTACGTTGATCAATATTTGACTGCACAATTATAATCATTGCTAATTAAATATATTTCTAAACATATTCGTAAATCTCCAGGTGTTTATTCATTCAAAAGTTTTCCGATTATTTATTAAAAAAAAAAAAAGAAAGTTTTCCTACCAGGCTACCAATTCTGATTAACATTTTGTTTTTGAAAAAAGGCAAGAAAATTATTTTAGCATTACATTTTTGTTCTTTCTTCTTGTTTTGAATAATACTTGATATTTTACCTATTATTTTACTTTTTAATACTATTTTGATATGACATGTGATTTATTAGCATTTTGAGAGAAAGTGAATATTATTAGACTATTATGATATATGTATATATTTGAATAAATTATTATGACATATTTTAATTAATCAATTGAACCATGAAAAATCATATACCACTTTAGTTGTATTAAACATTTGGGATAATAAGTAATCTTTTAATACTATCATTTTGTTTTCCTTTATGGACAAGATATTGTATGAGATTCCACTTTTTTAATACAAACTTACGTGGTAAGTAATTTGTTAATATTTAATTGATGAATATTAGTAAATCTATTAGTTGTAAATTTTAAGCCACCACAAAAAGAAATTGGATAATAAATTAAATTCCTAGCATTATCCAATAGATAATGGAAATTTAATTATTTAGTATGGCAAACAAAACTCCTAGATCCATTCTTATCTCGTCTTTTTAATTAGTGAATAGTTTTAGTTTTTTTTTTTTTTTTATGGAGGTTCTAAATGCATTACTTAATTATTTTTGTGCATTCACTTTTTAATATATTTTTTGGTTATAATTATGTCTATTTATAAAATTACCATTGAAGAAAATTATACAGTAAAATACAAAATTCAAAAGACTATTGTAATTATGAAGACCATTATCATCATATATCTTTCTAAATTTGCGTCCCGTAAATTCGAGTCATTATGTTTCTAAAATTTACAATATAGATTTGAACAATTAAGTTTTTTCTAAAATTTTTAATCTGATAATTATAAAACATTTGTGTACACATTTATCCTATTTTCATAGATCTCTTGTAGAAATTAAATGGAAAACAAATTAAGCAAGCTTATGTTGTGTCTCACCTTTGTCAGCATCGGTAAAGTTGTGATCATGCCCGGATCAAGTTAAACAATAGAGAAAAAAATAATTAAAAAAACCATTCTTTCTTTCTCCAAACCACAAGACATAAGTAGTCAAACCAGAGAGAAGGAGCAAAGAGAATTGTGCAGGCTTTGAAGGGTGCTGTCGTGCCTTCATCTTTCATATATTTCACTTGTTTTAGTGTTTTTTTCCCCATTAAATAATAACTTAAACTTTAATTTATTTATTTTTAGTGGAAACGTGATCTTTATCTTGAGAAGAATAGAGGATACATATGAATTCGAAAAGTTTGAAAAAGAATGGGCATTTTCGGAATGTCGTAAATGTACTAAGAAATAATAACATTTTATAAGATTTTTTTGTGAGTGAAAATAGAAATTAAATGCACATAGATAATCATGCGAAGGTTTTAGAACTTTCTTCTTTTATTTTTTTATAGTTTTTTTAAGGGGAACTTTTAGTTTAATTACTCCTTATTACTAAGTGTGTTTTTATCGTTAAATTAAACCAGAATCAATTAGATTAAGCGTACATTAAAATTGCCTGATTCTTTATATCCCTGCAACTGAATTTCAATCTTAGTACAAGGCTCCAGCTATAGTAAGTTACATATATTTTGTCATTTCCCTTGAATCTAAGAAAGGTGCAAAGCTGCACAAACAAGGAAACTTTCCACATGGCGATGAGATATATATATATATATATATATAGAACTAAAACATAAAATGGGGGATAAATCTTATAGTATACATTTTCATATAGGAAAAATTCAAACACCTTCATACTTTATTTCCCATTTCGTGCAATTATGGAGAGACATAGACTTTTGTATTAACATTGTAAAATTTCTAAATATAAGATCAAATTAAAATCAAATAGGATTTAACGAAAATTCGATAACATTTCATATCTAGGTGTATAACCTAGATATAAATTTTTACCACGTATAACAATTAGAACCACGTCATCTTTTGACTGTTTACTATATGGTTATTAAATCACGACTAGTACTATAAAATTATATCCAAGTTTGTTGGCTTGAAATATCTACTTGTGTTTAAAAAAAAAAAAAAGAAATGTCTACTTACTTACTGGATTAACACTGATTAGACGGAGCTCAGAGATTTAAGAAGGAATGGGTAGATTTGGAACAACAAAATAATTAAAACTGGTGGGTGCAATGCAAGAAAATCGATTAGAAAGATTGGATGGACACAATGAGAAAGAGGGAAAAGGAGTGATTGGACAAATGAAATAGTGTTTGATGAGAGAAGAAGGTAAAAGAAGAGAGTAAAAGATTATAATAGTGTATAATAACTATTTCTCATCCTCATGATCTCTCTTTCTTACAGAGGCAGGCTTTTTGTTTTGATAAGACACTGATTTGTCACTCAGAATCTCAATATGATGTGATAAGAATTATATATTATGGTCTTTTCCTTATTTTCCTTATTGCCATCATACACATATTCTCTATTGGCTCCCCCACCCCATGTGTTTGCTTCCTAACACCATCCTGATCCACTAATAATTTTGCATTGAATATAAAAGCTAGCTTCTACCCTTTTTTTTTTTTCTTTTTCTTTTAAATTTTTCTATTTTTTGATTTCCAATTATTAGTAAGCTTTTTTCTTTTCAATTTGGCTCGAGATTCTTATTAGTTCATATCTTCCAATTTTTTCATATTACAATTGAATGGTTTATGGCTGTGTAGCCACCTAGAGATATTCACATGCCAAAAATAATTACAACTCTATTCATCAATTCACTCAATTAGAAAGATAATAAAATAAATAACAAAATTCCCAAACAGTGCTGTGAGAAGAAAAGATTATGCCATATATTTTACGGCAAAATTCATTTGGCAAATGATGTTTTTGAAATTTGAATTGACATTATCCGTGGAAGTATTCGTTGTTAAAAAATAAAAAAATAAAAAACTTATAAGTACTTGTACATCTTCTGGATGAGCTTATTTATTGCATCAAAATTTAATGTTGCATACTATATAAGGTGCATCAAAATGTATTGCATACTACATTAAAATAAGTCAACATCTAACTTTATTAGAAGGTGAAAAAAAAATCAGGGAAAGATGATCAGCTATAAATTATCTGTTTTATTCACCGATATATTATTACCTGCAATTAGAACTATAACCAAATTAAACAGAGCTTAGTTATATTATTATATGCAGAGGAAGATCCAATATAACAATATAACAATGGATGCCTCTGTTGCCACTTTTTTGTTTCTTTTCTCATCCTTCGTTTGATTTTTAATTAATGACAATAATAACCTTATATAAAATGACATAAATGATCACGTATAATTTTAATATTAAAAGTCTAGAAGTTTCTTTCTTAACTAGATTATTCTTTCTTAGCGTACCTCTTCAAACATAATTCATAAAACTAAACTCTCTTTGAAAAATCTAAAAATTCAAAATGATGTATTAAATTAAGTTTTCATTATCATAGATAAATATACCGTGAATTCTAAGCTTTAACTCTTTTGTTAAATTGACTCTCTCTCAATAAAAATCCTAAAAGTTAAATACTCTCTCTCAAGAACTCTAAAAAATTCTCTCTCTTTCTATATATATATATATATACACTAATTCAATATAAGTATCATTTTGACCTATGTAGGAGAAAGAAATAATATTATATATATATATATATATAGGCACTACTCTATTATTTTGACCAATGTAAGAGATCAATGCAAGAGAAAGAAATAATATTAATAATACGTATTTTTTCATGTACTTTATTATAATTATTGAATCACTCTCGATAATGATACGAGATACATATAGGAAAAAAAATACCAGTTAGATTGGCAACCAAGCCTAAAAAATAACTCTCTCTCTCTCAAGAACTCTGAAAAACTCCTCAAGAACTCTAACTTTTTAAGTGAAAAATGAAAAACTAAAAAAAATAATAAAAAAGAATAATATTTAGTTAACCCCGTGAAGTTTATCTATATATTGTTCTAAACAAAAATATAGTAAAAGGTTATTTTGACATATGTAGTTTTATTAAGAAAGCAAGAGGTTGAATAATGAAGCGAATAAAAATGGGTCGGAGATCTTCAAAACTAGTAGGCGGGAAAAAAATTTCATTTGATTTTATTCACGTCTAAATTTAAAATAATCAACATTAAAAAAAGTGTACTAAGAAATTTTTTTTTTTGAAAAGAGAAAATGTTTTATTTTTAAATTTTAAAGAGGTGTTTATTTAAAAAAACAGTGGGAAGAGAAAAAAAAAAAGGTTAACAATAGAGCTATCTTATGACAATTCTTACTTGGGATACTTCAATATTTTTCTATCAAGACTATTTGTATAGGATCCATGATCATTTGCGTTCCTACCTCCAGAAAAAATGGATAAGTTAATTTTTAGACTTGTGCTCATGAGAGCTGTTTATACTCTGAATTCACTATAAAAGAAGTAAAGAACAGAACGGAACGTAGAATGAAAAAGGTGACTCTTATTTATAGGCTATTAAAAGGTGCTTAATAAATAATAAACTCTATTAATTAAATAATTAATAAAAATTATCTTTAAGATAAACTAGTCATGATAGAATTCTTACTAGATAATATATCTAATTTGTAATATAATAATTGATAATCATAAATAATAATTATTTGTTTTTTAAGAAAATAAAAAGACCCATAAACATTTTGTAAGCTACGTATGGGCCCTAAAAAACGAATTTTACCGCAACAAACGCTACTGATCATCATGAGCTGATTGTCATCAGAATTGTCGAGGCAAGTGGGCGAGGAAACTTTTTTATATGAAATCGAAAGTGCGCAGAGATTATTAAAGTACTTTGGAAATGGCTTATATATATATATAGGCTAACTTCAGCAACCAAAAATCAACGATTGATTGGCCAGCCATATAATCGCATAGATACCACAAATAATATGCTGTTTTTCATTAAGTCAATTATTGTTCTTGATTGTTTGAGGTCTCTTAGCTAGGCTATGGACAGTGAAAAAAATGTAAAAAAAATCAATTATGATTTTTTTAAATTCAATTTAATTTATTTACAAAACGGTGAGGAATTGAACTTAACATAAACCTCAATACTTAGAGATAGAATAAAGTTACTAATTAAGCTAATCCAAAAATTTAAACTGATATTGGGTATACACGATTGGATGTTATATGATGAACCTATTTTGTTCTTCCTCATGTAAAAAAAATAATTTATTAATATTTATATATTTGAATTGCAACGTCTCAAACACATTATGAAAATCCCTCTGAATATAGGTTATGATCTCAGCCAAAAGGAAAAGAAAATCCATCCAAATTATGCGGCGCCAAATATAAGACTGGGGTTAAATATATTGCAAAAGATAAGCAAAGATTCACTAAGATACTCTTTTCTACAGTACACCCCTAAGAGTTCACACTTCTGTTTTTTTGAAACTAGAGTAATATTCTACTTTAGTGTCTCTAAGTTTGTGGCTTTCTTCTTTTTGTTGTTGCTGATGTCGATACTATTATATAATTTAGCAAATATATGCATCCTAAATCAAACTGATAACACTGACAATTGATGAGCTGATTATCCCTTAGTACAATGTCCAAAAAATTTTAGCACTTAAATGATCAATTAGCTAGGATGGCAATGGCATTGTTCTCCTTGCAATAAGTATTTGTGTAGCCAATATTGGACTGTTCAGAATGCGTGGACAATCATTTCGTGAGGGATCTATATACCGTGTAATGTACTTAAAACCAGCTCAAGAATATCTACAAAATATACTATATATCCTCTACCAGTATAGTCTACGTACTTTCTAGCTTTTTTTTTTTGGGTTGAAAAAGAAAGTGCAAAAAAATTAACTGAAATCAGTGTACATTTGTCCACATTTTGTGACAAGATAACTGATTTATGGTTGAAAATGTTTGTACATACATGTTAATGGAGTTTTGGGCCCTAATTATATGCTGTATATAAAGCAATGGTACACAGTAATTGAAGCAAAGTTTCAGATCCTATGGCATCAATCTTTGCTTCTTATAATTTATAAACTCTTGCGTTATGCTACAGTCCCTAATATTCCAAAAGCATGCATTTGATTAGTCTTTTCATCTGCAAGGTGATTAAAAAAGAAATTAATATATAATTTTGCTTTGTACTTGATAATCGATATTGTTCTAACTTCTAGATAATGCTGAACTGTACTAGCTGACTTGTGGTTCATGTAATATATTGTCCTAAGATCTAACTCATATTGAGTCAGGAATTCCCCCAATTCATACTATATAGCATGTGTCATATACGCACTATTAATTAATAATTTCAGTCACTCAAGGATTAATTGTTCGTTGGCATATATGGTAAAAGACCATATAATATGCTAGTAACTCCGACAATTGCATATTTTATATGCAATAAAGTACTAAAGTAGAACTCAAAAAGGCTATTGGGTCCTTGTCAAAATAGGTTGTAGCTAGCTATCTAACCGATTATTTTGGAAACCCTAGCTAGGAAGACATAGAATTAAACTTCGAATCTCCAAGGTTGCATTAAAATTGTCTTATTTTCTATTTTTCTGTACTTTTTTTTTTCTTTTAGCTTAACAACATTGTTACTTTCTTTGTAAGAAGCCACCACTATATGTTGTGGGTGTCAGCTGATGCAATACAAGTGTATTGTTGGACAACTTAATTAAAAGCTAAATACTAGATAAAGGTAAATTTTGTAACAAGGTACGGGAATGTATCTTTCCAGTCAAATGAATTTCTCAAGAAATTTTCATTAAAAACATGCATTATCAATAAATATAAAACAATCTCGTGTTGTGCTTAATATACTACACTAACAAAAATATAGAACCACTGTAAAAATTTTTATGAGTCCCACCTTGTTATTACTATGTAGTGCTATATTAGGCGCTACGTGTAAATTTTGTGGTAGTCTTACACCAATATTAATGCTGGTGCTATTTCATGAGTCACACAAAAAAATTCACTATTTAGTAATAATTTTTTAGTTATAATATTTTTTTTTGACTAAAAGTGACACTTAGGTAGAACTAAAATTTTTTTTTGACTAAAAGATGATATTTAGCTATTATCTATATTGTACTTAAAGTCAACTTTTTAGTAACAAATTTTGTTCGGACTAAAAGTGAAATTTTTAATTGTGGGCCTCTCATAAATGGGCCTTTTCTCATAAATATTTTCTTCGGAAAAATTTGCGTCAGTATATAGGCAATAAGTGCGGAGACTATTGATCATGTGGCTAACCAAGAATGATGATGCAAATTATTTTTTATTATCAGCTTCCTTTTATGCTTAAAAAGATGGCAATTTTATAAACTAGGTGAAAAGATAAAAGGTGAACTTTGACAGTAGTTCATCATACAGAAATGCGTTAGGACTATCATGTCAATTTATCATTGCGCAATTGCTTGCCGTACTTAAAAAAAAAAAAAAGAAAACTTATTTTGTATAGTATTGTATATATCTTCATTTTGAAGTTAGAATTCTTACTTAAAACTCATTTGTGGATTATGACTATATTACTAATAGCATCCCCAAAAGGATCTGGGTTTTTAAGAAAGTTCATTGCTATAGTTACTAAAATTAAATTATTAAAAAACTAAAAGGCATATGCAAAGCGAGTGATGGGCATTTTATAATGCAACATATTGGCAGAAATGTTGCACATGGCACCATATAAATGCCAAGGAACAGAATATGAATAATTTCCTTTCGCTTGTTTATTTAATATTATTTACTTTAACCACAAAGAAAACAAAAGAAAATACGTATAGTCTTTGATCATCTAAGGCTCTCTTTTTTTAGCTTATATAAAGCCATTCCTCCAGTGCTCTTAGATCCACGACCTAGTCTAGCTAGTTGAGTCTGAGATAGAGCAGAGAGAGAGAGATGGAGAGATATGGTGGAGAGGAAAGAAAAAAGAAAGAGAGAATTCTGATCAAGTTTTAATTCCTCTCTATGATCGATCTCTCTTCAACTACCCCATGTCATACCTTATACAAAGTTTAAAACACGACCTCTTTCTGTGGTTCACTAGCCGCTGGTAAATTGAGAAAAGGGTTTATAGGCAAATCTTCACTTATTCATGTGAAGTTGCATAAAACTTAGTCTTTTTAGTTAAATATCTATGAATTGATACTCTTACTTTTCATATATATATATATATATTTATGTTTTAAGCTTGACGATTGGTATGCCAAAAGAGAGCTTTCTTCAGTCCACTCATGGGAGGCAGTAGGATTCAATTAGCTGCTGACTCATTCATCCAAATACTGCGTTAGGAGTGAAAAAAACCCAGTAAATGAGTGAATGATGCGGGAGACAAGTTGAATCTTAAGCTTTCTGTACTTGGACTGAAGGGAGCTCCCTTTCCTCTTACATATCTCTTTGCAATATGTGCCTAAAGATTTATTTTCTCTTAATTATATAGTTTCTTTTTTGCTACCAATATTAATTACGTCGTTTCGATTTCAGTTGTTATTTGCTAACGATTTACACTACCACTTTATATATTTGTTCAAAGATCGATTTAGTTTACTATTTAATGCTTCTGTTTTTATGTTGATGTGATTAGTTTGAACTTATCTCTTTCTCTAGCTATAATATCTAAGATTAGCTCTGTTTAAACTTGTCAACTTACCCTAATTCGTAGTACTTGTTAAGGTTTTATTAGGTTTCTTTTTTTTTTTTTTAAAAAAAAAGGAAATTTGGATAATATTATATAAAATAGTCTCTTGATATATATAGATGTTTATCTTGTTTCATTGGTATATATCCTTGAAAAATAAGTTTAATATAATATTGTTGACTGTCTTATTTACAATGTTTTGCATGTCTATATATATCTATAGGTTAGCTTGATTCCGTGCTTATAGTAAACTCTAAATATTTTTTTTGATCTTAAAGTCTAAAGGCAATGGTTCTAGGTATATATGTGTGATGTTGTAGTTGTTTGGTAATCGGGTTAATTAATCTGACAACATTTTTGCAGTTAGGGTTTTGTCAAGTTCTCTCTCAGTGATGTTTGAGTGACAAATATGTGTTAAAACAGGCAACGCATGAGGAAGAATCTCAGAAGAAAACACGCTCTACTACAATAATTTCTTGGGCCCTGCTCTCCACCTGCAACAAGTTCCTAGACATGCCTCCCCATATGCTCTCGCAATTACCATTATACCCCTTCGTATGCTTCAACCAAATATTGATTAATGGGAAATTATTGGATAGCTAGTAAAGGGGTATAATATATTTTTATCTATATGCTGGAAATGATATATTTTTATCTATATAATGAATCAGGTGTTCTTTATATTTAGCTATATATATGATTGTATGATCTCATGCTAATTTGAATCCTTGAAAGAAAAGCTTTTAAAAGTGTTTACTACTAGATCTATAGTTTATGTATGAAATCTTTAATTTGTAGTAGTGAGTTTTTGAGGGCTTCCTTTATTCTTTTGAGTGCCCTTTTGAGGGCATATAATAAGGATTTCTTTGCTGGTTTGTCACTTTTTGTTTTGGAAAAAAAACAAAATTAATTTCTTCTGCTTTTTGATCAGCTTGCTGTGACCAGGGTAATATATCTCTATTATTTCTTGACTCTTTGTAGTTTTCCAGCCCATTTAATGGCATGAAAGAAGGAAGACTCGGCAAAGTTTTGAAGTATATATTCTTGCGTTTTACATTTATAATCTCTCTCTCTCCCCCTCTCCCTCCCTCTCTCTCTAAATGTATGTTGTCTTATTCGTTTTTCTTACTGCTACTATTTACAATATAGATGCCTCAATTATATATGTTACCATACAAAATATATATACTTCATTTCTCAGTCATACTATTATGACGGCTGCTGTAATTAATTAATGCCAAATTTGTTTTCTTTAGAAAAATTTGCACCTAGATTGCCTATCTCTTCTATAGCAAATCCACGGTATGCAATAAAGAAAGCGAGCTTTATNGCATAGAGAGAGAGAGAGAGAGAGAGAGAGACTAGATATGTTACTGCATGGAAACCGGGTCATGGGCTCAATAATTTGGAAACCCTAATATAGAGCAACTTAACATTCTTGGTGAATGTAGGAAAGAAAAAATTAGGGTACTTTTATATATTGATAAGGCATATCGATTCTATGAATATATAGCTAGTGAAAGCTTCTAAATAGTAGATTGTATTACAATCACATCACCATCATCAAATGTTATGTACACTTCAAAGTTAATATTAATATATATATATATATATATATATATATATATATTTTGAGAGAACAATACTAATATTAATATATCTTGTCATTATAGATATAGATAGTGTTTCTTTTCATATCCCTATTGTAGATTTGACTCACCTTGTTAATAATATAGTTTAGATACATAGAGAAGGGACTTTGCTTTGTGTTAATTAATTTTCATATATGATGTTTAAAAGTTATATATTCTATGACCTAGTGCTTTTCATTCTCAGGACCAAAGAGCAATATGTTTATAACCCCTGGCAGACCTCTGCCTAGTTCTTTAATTCCCCAGAACGAATCTCTGAACTAAAGACATCTCCCCAACCAGACATGGTGTTCTATACCACAAGATAGGATGCCTTTTATTTGTATTCAGCCATTTATGTTGTTAGACTTTAATGAGTTTATATATTCATATCTCTCACTAGAGTGAGTATATAATAAGCTCACAGACAAATTTTCAATAATACTAAATTTGGATACGAGCTTTTTCTGAGTCTCTTTTCCTACTTTTCAAATCCAACAACGGCGCTTTCTCATGCCATGATTCAGCATTGCACCGTCTTTAACCAACATATATATGTGCCTTAATATTATTTTTATTTGTCATTATTGATTTGTTACTCTACATAATCTTTTGATGAAATGAAGAATTTTCCAGGTGCCTGTCTCCTAGTGGCTCTAAGGGTTTAAAATTGTGGTGTTTAAAGCTGGGATTTGACAAGGAATTTTTGCATCAAACTTATTAAAATCTCAAGTGTTGTTGTAAAGTATGATCTCCCTTTATTCTCTGGGTCCTGGATGTTCCTACCCATTTGGAAAAGGTCTAGTGTTAATTTAACTGCATTAATTATTTCTTTATCACAATGTCTTGTCTAGCATCTCTCAAGATATGAAGCAAAATCTTTCTCGAGAAGAATCAGATAGGGTTGCTTTTGTCCTATTATACTAGTGTTGCCCCGTTTAATTACGAAAGCTGATAATTAGAACATAAATGAATAATGCCAAATTAATAAATATAATTCTTTTTTCATTTTAATGTACAATTTTTACCCAAACTTGTCTAACTATATATATATATATATATCATGATTGTTCTCAAAATTTAGTTATAGAACCAAATTCTTTCTTACTGTAATGTCTTATTCAATTATGAAATCCAACTAGAACTTCGATGTTATCTAAGTATGTTTATCAACTCTATGTATAGTACTTTTTAAAAAATTAATTTGATGTACTATCTAATTAGCTAGCTAGCAGCTAAAATGATTTAATTGGATCAGCTAGAAGTTATACTAGTTTACAATTTGGTTGAATTGGAGGATATTAGAAACATAAAATCGGATTCTGCCTTTATCAACGAGGATTTAATTATTAAAAGGTTATATATTACTTCTTTATCCCCTGTATTTTGTGTCTATCTTTGAATTGTGTATTATCCGAAATAAAAAAATCTATAACATGCATCATTGCACTATCAGATTATTATTCACGACTTTAGTGGTCGATGTATTAGTTTAGAATTTAATTGAAATTCTCAGAGTTACATATAAGATTGAAGATAAACTTCTACCTGTTGCTTGGTCTGACCTCTGGGATTGTTTCATGGGGACACAAAATAATAATTCAATTTTTTGATCAAGCCAAAAACTTCTATATTTCCTTTAAAAATAAAATAGTTAACATATTTTCAATCTTTGGCTTGCTTGTCTTCCTTTTTTTTTTTGGCAAATCTTGAAGGGATAATGATAATAAACGGAAAATGAAATTTTATCAAGTCTGTCTTTATCTTATATAGAAATTTCTTAAAAAAACTGTATTGCAACGGAATAATGCCACGATCAATTCTAAAGCCGATCAGCGCGCTGCATCTCCAGATAGATAATTATTATTTTTTAATTTTACGGCCGGACAGAATATATATCGTTATTTACGTAATAGAATCATATCCTCCTATGTAGTTCGTATATCCGCGGGTCATATTTCCTTTATTTTCCTTTTAGATTCTTGAAACCTTGTACTTCAAGTGTATACGGATCCTATTATGAGAACTAATGTTCCAAATTT
This sequence comes from Parasponia andersonii, assembly GCA_002914805.1. Lineage (NCBI taxonomy): Eukaryota > Viridiplantae > Streptophyta > Magnoliopsida > Rosales > Cannabaceae > Trema > Trema andersonii. Next base: position 67,077 of record JXTB01000362.1, read on the forward strand.
GACGACAGAGTTTTTGCTATATAATTATCATGTTTTTTGTATTAGATTATTAATTTTTTTTTTATTTTTGTAGTTTTTTTGTGTATTAATCAATTGTGCTTGCAGTTGTTGTGTCATGAGATGAAATATATCCAACCATGCCTTTTCTAAAATGTCTAATGGCATGTTATACAAAGAGTACTTAAGTAATCAGTTTTAATAATGTAATATATAGTAGAGGTTGTTGGTACTAAGTACTCTAGACGCTGCTGCCTTCATCATTTTGAAAATGTTTTCAATTCACATTATTCACATTGTCAAACTGTCAAAGAAAAGGTGTTATTAGCTTCGTATTAAGGAGACTTATCCAAGACATGGCAGGTGGATAACCGCATTGAATTCTTCTTTTCACCGAATGCTTGGTTGAAAATTTGGGTTTCTCCTATAGCAACATTCACGATTATTTCAGGCTGCCTAGTTAACCCCATGTGCAATCTTTCATTAAGTAAGATGGGAAAATTATAGTGAAACCTTTTTACACCGTGTCTTCACACTTTAATTTTAAATATATTAGTCATAATTTGACTGGTGCTTTTTGGATGGAAAATCTCCATTATCAATCCTTCATTAGTGTTGAATATGTTGCATGCTTTGATTTTATAGCATGTTTAATGGAAATTAGTGGAATTTTTTGCATGTTTACTTTCTCATGTTGGAATCAGCAAAGCCTGAAATCCATTTGAAATTAGTTTTCACATTACTGATTTTGAAATCACATTCACATTACTGACGAATACCTTGAAAAAAAAACTCATAAAAAGAAAAACTAAAATTATATGCATAAAAATATTCTAGCAATTGAATTGCAACACGTTCCTTTTTTTTTTTTTTTTTTTTCTTTTGAGGCAAACAACACATTCTCATTCCATTGTTTACTAATCTCAATAATTAAAATCATTTTTATTCGTTTTTCCATCATCAAAATATGAACAAATACTCAAATGGAATACTTGTTATTTATTTTGTACACCCCTTCTAATTCCAATTCCTTTCAGACTTAAAATTGTAATTGAGAGAATTGGACTACATTCTAGTACTTTCCAATTTTTATTTCTTGGGCTTCTTGGCTGAATGGCCAAATCTTGGGTTCAAGTTCAAGAATGACCTTTTCAAAGAATAATAAAAGAATACCACATTTACCAATATAGCCTAATTTTGTCCCCCCAAAAAAAAAACTAGCATAAATCAATTTTTTTATATTTATATCAGTTTATAAGTTTATGAAGAAAACTTATACATGGATGAACTTAATATAAAATTGATATACTGGCACACAAGAATACTGATACGAATTAATACACTAATACACAAAAATTGGTATACTAATATAAAGTTGATATGCTAATACATACTAATATATTAAACTGATATACAAAAAAATGGATCTACTAAATAACGGCCATTTTGTAAAAATTGATTAAAAACAGATATTTCTTAAAATAAGCTGGAAAACGGGCCATTTCTTATAAACGCTATAACAAAGATCTTTTACCTTGGTCTTGGTTCTGGATGAAGCTATAGTTGAAAATTATATATGAGCAGTGAAGCCGAGTGTTGATGGAGGTTTTATCAACAATAAATTTAGAAAAAATCAAGAGATGTGACTTGTGTGAATTGAATCAATAATCAAAGCAAAAAAGAAGAGAGNTAAAGCCGATCAGCGCGCTGCATCTCCAGATAGATAATTATTATTTTTTAATTTTACGGCCGGACAGAATATATATCGTTATTTACGTAATAGAATCATATCCTCCTATGTAGTTCGTATATCCGCGGGTCATATTTCCTTTATTTTCCTTTTAGATTCTTGAAACCTTGTACTTCAAGTGTATACGGATCCTATTATGAGAACTAATGTTCCAAATTTGACGACAGAGTTTTTGCTATATAATTATCATGTTTTTTGTATTAGATTATTAATTTTTTTTTTATTTTTGTAGTTTTTTTGTGTATTAATCAATTGTGCTTGCAGTTGTTGTGTCATGAGATGAAATATATCCAACCATGCCTTTTCTAAAATGTCTAATGGCATGTTATACAAAGAGTACTTAAGTAATCAGTTTTAATAATGTAATATATAGTAGAGGTTGTTGGTACTAAGTACTCTAGACGCTGCTGCCTTCATCATTTTGAAAATGTTTTCAATTCACATTATTCACATTGTCAAACTGTCAAAGAAAAGGTGTTATTAGCTTCGTATTAAGGAGACTTATCCAAGACATGGCAGGTGGATAACCGCATTGAATTCTTCTTTTCACCGAATGCTTGGTTGAAAATTTGGGTTTCTCCTATAGCAACATTCATGATTATTTCAGGCTGCCTAGTTAACCCCATGTGCAATCTTTCATTAAGTAAGATGGGAAAATTATAGTGAAACCTTTTTACACCGTGTCTTCACACTTTAATTTTAAATATATTAGTCATAATTTGACTGGTGCTTTTTGGATGGAAAATCTCCATTATCAATCCTTCATTAGTGTTGAATATGTTGCATGCTTTGATTTTATAGCATGTTTAATGGAAATTAGTGGAATTTTTTGCATGTTTACTTTCTCATGTTGGAATCAGCAAAGCCTGAAATCCATTTGAAATTAGTTTTCACATTACTGATTTTGAAATCACATTCACATTACTGACGAATACCTTGAAAAAAAAACTCATAAAAAGAAAAACTAAAATTATATGCATAAAAATATTCTAGCAATTGAATTGCAACACGTTCCTTTTTTTTTTTTTTTTTTTTCTTTTGAGGCAAACAACACATTCTCATTCCATTGTTTACTAATCTCAATAATTAAAATCATTTTTATTCGTTTTTCCATCATCAAAATATGAACAAATACTCAAATGGAATACTTGTTATTTATTTTGTACACCCCTTCTAATTCCAATTCCTTTCAGACTTAAAATTGTAATTGAGAGAATTGGACTACATTCTAGTACTTTCCAATTTTTATTTCTTGGGCTTCTTGGCTGAATGGCCAAATCTTGGGTTCAAGTTCAAGAATGACCTTTTCAAAGAATAATAAAAGAATACCACATTTACCAATATAGCCTAATTTTGTCCCCCCAAAAAAAAAACTAGCATAAATCAATTTTTTTATATTTATATCAGTTTATAAGTTTATGAAGAAAACTTATACATGGATGAACTTAATATAAAATTGATATACTGGCACACAAGAATACTGATACGAATTAATACACTAATACACAAAAATTGGTATACTAATATAAAGTTGATATGCTAATACATACTAATATATTAAACTGATATACAAAAAAATGGATCTACTAAATAACGGCCATTTTGTAAAAATTGATTAAAAACAGATATTTCTTAAAATAAGCTGGAAAACGGGCCATTTCTTATAAACGCTATAACAAAGATCTTTTACCTTGGTCTTGGTTCTGGATGAAGCTATAGTTGAAAATTATATATGAGCAGTGAAGCCGAGTGTTGATGGAGGTTTTATCAACAATAAATTTAGAAAAAATCAAGAGATGTGACTTGTGTGAATTGAATCAATAATCAAAGCAAAAAAGAAGAGAGGATTTTATAGTGGTTCAGCCCCGAAAAAGATGAGCCTACGTCCACTATTATCTCACTATTTTATGAATAATAATGAACACTCAAGGTTATAATCTCGTCTGGAAATTGGAAAGACTGAAAAGCTATTGAAAAATACTAAAAACCTAGACTACCCAAAGCTTGGAATACTCTAACTTTTGAATTACTCAAACTTGGAATACCTTTCGGAACATAGAGCCCCTTTTATATAGGTAAAGGTAACCTTATGTTCATAGGATTCTAATTGTATAAACAGGTAACTATACAACTAGATAATGTAATTGGATAATCATTCAAAACGGATAACGACTTGATCACAAATAGGATACTTCAGTTTCCCTTTCCTTGTAGGTTTCTTCCATAGCATTTACTTGTTTCCCTCTTCTTGTAGGTCTCCTTATTTACGTGTTTCCCTCTTCTTATAGGTTTCTTGTTTGACAAGGCAAACTGCACGGAGAAGGTCGCACAAAAACTGTGGAAGAGGTCGTATATAACCATCACGGAGGAGGTCGCATATAACCTTCACGGAGGAGGTCGCATATAACTCTTATGCGACCTTAGGATTTTAGACCGCACAACAATTGCCCTCCAGCTCCATTAGTTCTTTAGGACGAAATGGAGCTTCCAATTACCGTGCGACCTTGTGACGTCATAACTTAAACTTGTGGTCTGAGTAGTCGAAGATCCGTCAGATTCTAAATCTCATCTCTCAAGATCACGCGTATCTTTTTTTTTCTGTCAGAATGGAACACATGTAGCTAAAAGTGAAATTCGAGGAAGTCTAATGATATCAACCGTCACTTTTAAAACCAAATCTTTTCAAATTTTAAACAACCCTGACTTTTCGGATAGAATCAAATCCCGCGCAATCTTCAGCTTTCATATTTAAAATTCAAATTCTCTGATCTACGGCTGCGATCTAACGATACTTAGGTTATAAATATCAGAAACCATCCCATCCTGTTTCATTTTACTATTTCTCTCAGATACTTCAGAAATCCTCAGAACCCTAGCGCCGTTTTATCTCCCAGGTCGCTCCAATCACCGCTTCTTCTCCGACGAAGTTTCGAATAGACTCAAACCTTCCTCTTCTAAAAAAAGGTCAGTATGTCTTCTCTTATTTCTTTCATTCTTGAAAATAACTTCAATCTGGGAATAAACTCATTTTACCGAAGTGAAACAAGAGATTTTTTTCCTCTTATACTCCCCATTTTTCAGTCTGTAGAGTAGAATTACTAGATATCACTTAGAAATGATCTTATGAAAAGAATTTCTAGGGTCTGATACCCTATTTTATTCTTACTGAACTGATGGTTCACTTACTGATGAACTGCTCGAACACTTTCTGATGAACTGCTCGAACACTTTCTGATGAACTGCCATTTAGGAATAAACTTGTTTATTTAGTGCAATATTAGGATAAATACCCAGAATATTAGCATAGTAGAAATCCTCTATCTGAATCCCTGCGTATTTCTTTTCAGATGTCTAGTAGTGAAGAACTATTTAGGGAAGGAAATGCCTTTTCTAGGGAATCCAGCT
>JXTB01000362.1:72406-107652 GCA_002914805.1 Parasponia andersonii
GGTTCGTCCCTTTTCAATTGACCCATAATACTTATAGATATATGGTAGGTTTGTATATTCTGTACCATAAATTAGGTTTAGAAACCCCTTCTCCTGAGGAATTTTCTTGGTTCTACCAAGTAAAGTCAAATCCGTCAGATTTCGGCTTCTTCTATGCGAGCAAGTGGTCGAATCAAGCTATAAAAATGATCTACAGGGTTCGCAACAACATGGAAAAATGGAAAAATCCATTTTTCCTTTTTGACTATGCAGCCAATGGCTTCTTTCAAAATCCCGGTAGGTAGTCTTCTAATTTATTGTCTTGTTTGCATATTTATTCTTTATACTGATCGCATTCCAATATCATCGCAGATAATAAGGATCGACCCGGACTCTCCAGGGATCAGCTCACAAGAGTATATCAGATCAACGACCTTCCAGTTGAAGAATTTAACTGGAAGGTACTAGGTACAACGAAGAACCTAGTCGCTTGCAGCCTGATTCCAAAGGGTGCCGCATTCCTAGACCCTCTGATTATCTCCTCCAGACCAGCAAGCTCGAAGAAGAAGCCCAGGAAGAAGACGGACTTAGGTGCCTCGTCCTCCAGGATCAGAAAAAGAAAGGCACCGGCCACACCACCTCGCTCAGAGCCCTTATCTCCAGAGACCATGTCCCCACCAGCTCCTCAACCAACTCCACAGGAAGAAGGTAATTACACTCACTCTAATTACCTTTATATTTCATTTCCTCGCTCACTAACATATTCTGTTGTACAGAGATGGTCATTGGAAGTGGTCTGCGAGCTCCTCCATCAACTCTCGGGTCAATAGCAAAAAACAAAACACCCGAGAGTATGCCGCCATCAAAAGGGAAGGAGAAGGTTGACTGCTCGAAGAAGAGAAAAGTCACCTTCGAGGATGTCCCAGCGAGCTCGCCCCCTCCTCAACCATCTCAGCCAGCGAGCACCTCAGAACCCCCTACCGAGGCTGCTACCTCTTCGGAACCGAACTTGGCGGATAAAGGCGACGAGCTTTTCGCACTCCTTAACCAACTACCAGAGAAGGCTGGTATGAGCGCAGCCTTCATCGACTGCTTCACGTCTGAAGAAGGTTAGGAGCGAATGAAGTGATGTTCTGCCAAGGTCACTTTCGGATCTGCGATGAGGATGCTGGCCAATGTAAGCTTTTAATTCTCACTTTTGATGTTGACTTGGAGATTTTCATAATACTTTATTTTTTTTAGACTGCGGCTGCTGCTGTCCTAATGCACGATCCAGTTCTCGAATGTTTGGAGAAAGCTGAGAAGGTCGATGAAATATGTCAAGCATTCGAGAATTCGGAAAAGGCTTGGGAGGAGGAGAGAGCAAACTTCCACTCTGAGAAGCAACATATGCTCGAGGACCTAAACAAGGAGAAACTCGTCAAGGAAAATCTCGAGGAGAAAGTCAAAGAGCTTGAGAAGGTCGTTTCTGAGTATCCGGACCGTATGAGAGAAGCGACCACCGAGGCAGTTCACAAAGCCATCGAAGAGTTCAAAGCGACCGAGGTCAAAGAACTCGAAGATAAGGCTAGTGACATCGCCTCGTCGACCATCATCTTCAATATATTCTGCGAGCATCCGAACTTTGACTTCTCTATCCTTGGCGAGGATGTGGTCGAGCTTGTGCAGAGCTGGAAGGAGGATACAAACAAAGCTGGTGATGACGGCGCGAGCCCTTCCTCATGAAGTGGTCTTTTTTGTTTTTTATTGTTTTTTATTTAAACAATGCGGGCTTTGTCCCCTTTCTGTATGGATGACTTCTTTTGCTTTAATAAATATTTTTCCTTCCTTATATGCTCCTGCAAAATAGCGATAAGAAACGATAGTAATTTTAACTAAGTAGTCGATCACAAGTGATCGATCAGTACGCTTTTAGCGATTTAAATCCGACTAACTTAAAACAAGTTTTAAGCGTTAGGATAGGTTAGGTCGCTTAAGAAAACAGTTAATACGAGTGATGCAAACTCTAACTGTATTTCAAAAGTTCCACGTCTAAATAAATCATAGCAATATATCACTTCGAACAACGAACATTTTGCTTAGTTACTTTTCTGTTCGAGGAGGGAAATTGCGTAATACAACATGTTGAGGCATGAAGTGAGGAGCAAATTCTAGGATTTTAAGGAGATTCAGATACGTCGACATCGATGATCTGAGACTCAGATACTTCGACGATCTAAAACCTTGTCTCCTCAAAATGGACGTTTGCATAGTCCCTTAGGAAACCAGTAGGAGATAACATTCTGATCCCACTGTCCCCCGAGTTTTATGGTGTCCGAAAACTACCATAAGACTATAAATGAAGAATAGCCGAAGTAATAACCGAGTTGAAGTAATAGCCGAAGTAATAACCGAGTTAAAGTAATAGCCGAAGTATTATTGAATATTAATGAAGATACAATAGGCTATTGAAGAATTATTGATAATAACGACGAAGCTGCTCAGCATTCCAGGCATGCTCGACCTTTTGTCCACCGATGCGAGCTAAATGATATGTTCCAGGTCGAATGACATTATCAATAACATAAGGTCATTCCCAAGAAGGACCGAATACACCAGTACCATGCTCTTTATTATTAGGTAGAACACGTCGAAGGACAAGATCTCCAACTTCAAAATGTCTATCCTTTACTCTGGAATTATAATATCGAGCAGTGCGCCGTTGGTATGATGCAATTCGGAGCTGAGATTGTTCACGTCGCTCTTCTAAAAGATCGAGTTCAACTCTCAGCAACACATCATTCTGTTTTTGCTCATAAATAGATCGCCGCAGGGAACCCACACCAATCTCAACAGGAATCATCGCTTCATACCCATAAGCTAAGGAGAATGGACTCTCTCCTGTAGTAGTTCGTTGTGTGGTGCGATAAGCCCATAACACTTCTGGAAGTACTTCTGGCTAAGCTCCTTTATGCTCCTCCAGCTTTGTCTTTATATTTTGCTTTAGTATTTTGTTTATCGCTTCGACCTGCCCATTGGCCTGTGGATGAACAACAGCAGAGAAGCTCTTTTTGATGCCCAAGTTATTACAGAAGTCACGGAACTCGTCGCAATCGAACTGCTTCTCATTATCAGAAATTATGGTATGTGGTATACCATAACGACAGCTTATAGATTTATAAACGAAATCTATCATCTTCTTCCCAGAGATGGTACTCAAGGCTTCGGCTTCTGTCCATTTTGTAAAGTAATCGACTGCGACCACCGTATACTTCAAACCACCTCGCGCTAAAGGAAGCATCCCGATAATATCAATTCCCCACACAGCAAATGGCCATAGACTAGTCATCGAAGTTAAAGGAACATGTGGTTTTCTAGGAATGGTCGCAAATCGCTGGCATTTGTCGCATTTCCTAGCAAATTCCAATGTATCCTTCTTCATAGTCGGCCAATAATACCCTTGTCGAAGAATCTTATTTGCGAGCACCTGCCTCCCAGAATGATTCACACATATTCCTTCGCGAATTTCCCTCATGATGTAGTGTGCTTTTTGATCATTGAGGCACAATAATAATGGCGAGCTGAAACTCCTTCGATAAAGTTGCTCATCCTGGATGATATAGCGAGCCGCTTTCATGCGAAGCCGCCTTGCATCGTCTTTATTTTCAGGGAGATCGCCGTTTCGTATATATCGCATTATAGGGTCCATCCACGATGGTTTCTCATCGACTGGCATAATCACTTGGGGTTCGACCTCGATACTCGGTGAGATAAGAAATTCAACGGGAACTACTTTCAATTACTCTGCATCTCTCATTGAAGTGAGCTTAGCGAGTGCATCTGCCCGGGTGTTTTTAATACGAGGAAGAAGCTGTATGTTATACGTGCTGAACGTTAAGAATAACTGCTGTACCTTCTTCAAATAGGCCATCATCTTCTCTCTTCTCGCTTGATAATCACCCTTAACTTGACAGACGACCAGCTGGGAGTCACTATACACTTTGATTGCTTCGACCTTCATTTCCTGTCCGAGCTTTAGGCCAACTATCAGTGCTTCGTATTCGGCTTCATTATTTAAAGCTAGGAATTTGAAGCGAAGCGCATAATGAATATTATGCCCTTCAGGACTGATTAAAACTATGCCCGCACCTGCTCCATTCTCATTCGATGACCCATATACATAAAGCTTCCATAATTTTGACACATCTGAAGCAGGTTTCTCGAGTACTCCCGTGGAAAGATTGACATAGTATGTAAATTCTGCGATAAAATCTGCGAGGGCTTGCCCCTTTATAGCAGTGCGAGGTTGAAAATTGATGTCAAATTGACTCAATTCAACAGCCCACTTAAGCAGCCGCCCTGATGTCTCAGGTTTCTGTAAGACCTTTCTCAACGGGAAATTCGTGAAAACTCGAATGGAATGAGCATGGAAGTAAGGTCGAAGCTTTCTTGATGCGACGACGAATGCCAGCGCTAATTTTTCCATTTCCAGGTACCTGGTTTCAGCATCAAGTAATCTCTTACTCACATAATACACAGGTCGCTAAATATTTGACTCATCACGAATTAATGCGGCACTCGTCGCATACTTAGAAACAACAAGATATAGGTATAGTTCTTCTCCTGGATTTGGCTTCGATAAGAGTGGAGGGGAACCCAAGTGTTTTTTCAATTCTTGGAATGCCTGCTCGCATTTCTCTGTCCACTCAAACCTTTTTGATCCCTTCAACACCTCAAAGAAAGGTTGGCATTTATCGGTTGATCTAGATACAAACCGACTGAGAGCAGCTACTCTTCCTGCTAGGCTTTGCACATCTTTGGGTTTACGAGGAGACTGCATATCAATCAATGCATGTATTTTCTGAGGATTTGCTTCAATCCCTCGCTGGTTGACCATAAAACCCAGAAATTTTCCAGATCCCAATCCAAATGCACACTTCTGGGGATTCAGCTTCATCTAGTATCTCCGAAGGATTTTGAACATCTCATCAAGGTGTTTGATGTGATCTTCAGCTTTCACCGACTTGACCAGCATATCATCGACGTATACCTCTATTGTCTTGCCAATTTGTTTTGCAAACATCATACTGACAAGACGTTGGTAGGTCGCTCCCGCATTGATAAGTCCGTAGGGCATCTTTTTGTAGCAATATAACATTCGATTAGTGATGAACGAGGTGTGTTCTTCATCCAGCTCATACATGGGGATTTGGTTGTATCCTGAATATGCATCCATGAAACTTAAAAGTTCATGCCCCGACGTCGCATCTACAAGTTGATCAATTCTCGGAAGAGGAAAGCTGTCTTTAGGACATGCCTTGTTGAGATCGGTAAAGTCAATACAGGTTCTCCACTTCCCATTAGTTTTTTCACCAAGACCGGATTTGCAAGCCAGTCAGGGTAAAAAGATTCTCTTTTGAACCCAATCTCGAGCAATTTCTCCACCTCTTCCTTTAGTGCGACGTAACGTTCTGGATTCATGGCCCTTCTCTTTTATCGCACAGGCTTTTTTGACGGATCTATGTTAAGACGGTGGGATATGATCCTTGAATCAATCCCTACCATATCCGAATGCTGCCATGCAAAGACATCCAGATTAGTCCTCAGAAAAGCGATCAATGAAGCTCGCACAGGTCCACAACCTCCGTTCCAATCTTCAAAGTCCTGGAAGACAGATCGAATGATATATCTTCCAGGTCTTCCACGAGTCCAGTTCTGACTTCGTCCATTTCTCGAGGATCGAAGTCTTCACTGGTCATTTCGATTGACGCTTTTACTAACGATTCGACTGACGCTTTGCTCGCTGCTTCAGCTGACGTCTTATCCGCGGCCACGACTGACGCTTCATCCGCTACCACGATTGACACTTCATCTGCGGCCACGATTGACGCTTGATCCGCTGCCACGATTGATGCTTCATCTGCGGCCACGATTGACGCTTGATCCACTGCCACGATTGACGCTTCATCTGCTGCTGCGACCGACACTTCGATCGCTTCCTCTGGCAGGTGGACCATCATTGTGTGGGACGTCATATCTTTTGCTGCGAGTTTCAACGAGTTGTTATAGCAAGTCCTCGCATCATACTGATTTCCTCGTACCTCGCCTACACCATGTTGGGTCGGGAACTTCATCGTTAGATGATAGATCGAGGTGACAGCTCAAAGTTCCCTTAATGTTGGTCTTCCTAGCACAGCGTTAAAGGAAGATGGGCAATCTACTACCAAAAACTGGGTCATTATTGATGAAACCCTTGGAAAGGTCCCAATGCTGACCATCAGTTCAATCATGCCCATAGGCATCAGGCTGTCTCTAGTAAAACCATAGAGCGGAGTGGCGGCAGGCTTCAAGTCGCTCTCATTCAACCCCATCTTCTTGAAAGCATCGAAGTATAGGATATCTACAGCACTTCCGTTGTCGACCAATACTCGCCACAACTGTGTGCTTCCACAGTTAATTTTTATGACCAGCGCGTCATTATGCAGATAATGGACTTCCCTTGCATCTTGCTCTGTGAAGGTAATATCTATTTCCGGTACTCGTTGAAGCTTACGTGGTCGCTGATCAAGGTGCATGACGTTGGTTAACGGCTGCTGTCGAGCTTCTCGTGCGTATCTATCCTGTGCTCGCTTGGAATCTCCTCCAACATGCGGCCCTCCAAAAATAGTTCGCACCTCACGCTGAATTTCTGGAGGTCACTGTTGGTCTTCTTCTCGCCTTTCATTGCTCTGCCTGGTATACTGCCGCAATCGTCCCTCTCTAATCAGCCTTTCGATTTCATCTTTCAGGGCAAAGCAGTTATTAGTGTCATGCCCAATATCATTGTGATATCGGCAAAACTTGTTGGGGTCGCACTTTGCCCTGTCCCGCTTCATTGGTTCTGGTTGTCGGAATCGCTCCTTCTGATTAGTGACCGCATAGATATGAACTATGGGCGCGTTTAATTCAGTGTGATTATTAAACCTCATGGGAGCTTTTGAAGTCTCCTGCCTTTTAGGCCTAGGCTGATTCTCATTTGCCTGTTCATTATTCCTCTTGTTTTTCTTATTACCGCTATTGTTGGTGATGACCGCAACTTTTGCCGCATCTGTTTTTCCTCTTTTTTTAGTCTTTTGGAGATTCTCACATGAAGACTCTAACCTTAGATGTCGACCAACTCTTCGGTAGAAGTCTTCGAGAGTTCTACACTCTCATTCAAGCAATTCTTCCCAGAGTTTCGTTTCTGGTCGTACCCCAGCCATCATAAGAGTAAGAACTCCTCCTTCAGGGGGGTTGTTGACCTTCGCTAGCTCTGAAGTGAATTGATTGAGATAAGACCGTAGAGTCTCCTCTGGACCTTGCCAGATTGCAGACAAACTTACAAGCGGAACAGTGAAATTCTTCGCAGCCTGAAATTGTCTCAAGAACGCCGTCTGTAGTTGTTGCCAGAATGAAATTGAACCGGACTTGAGTCCTCGAAACCACTTTTTCACCGCCCCTAAAAGTGTTACAGCAAAACATCTGCAGCGTGCATGATCATTAACCCGATGAAGTTCCATCAAGTCACTAAAGTAATCCATATGGACCTGTGGATCAGTCTTCCCATCAAAAGTGTTGATGGTGGGAAGTTTGAATCCGGTGAGAAGGGCTGCAGCTCGAACTTCCTCACTGAATGGCGACTGTCGATACCCATCAGCGAGCTCATCGTCCCAGCTAACAAGTGCATCTAATGCGATCCTTAAATTGTGAACATCGACGTTCAAAGGGAAAACATCATTCCTTGCTGGCGGTAAGAGCGACCTTTGTTCGTTATCCTGTTTCACAGCGGGCTGATCTGGTAGAGTCTTCTGTGACCTATGAGAGGAATCCAGTGACATAGTGCGATGAGACCAGCTGTGGTCGCTATGATGCAATACAGATCGATCATGACCACGTCGTCGCTTCAAATACTGTCTTAGGTCTGCGGGATCTTATCTTGACTCCCTGCTGATTCTTTCGAAGACGCTTCTCGATGATCGTCCTTGTTCACTGCTCAAGCGATCCTGGTTATTAGTGGATTTACGAGAAGGTTGTGTACGATCAAAGTTTGTACTTGAACTTTCCGTACCAGATTCTGGTGGCAAGTTTACGACCTTGCCTTTCCCTTTGGAGTTGCGATCTTCATGACGCTCCTGCTGAGTTCTTGGCTGGTCGTATCTTTTCGTCTCGAGGATCTGTATTCCCTTCTCAGGTAATTGAGCAGGACGTTCTTTGGGACGTTCATGTTGTGGTGGGGTCACTATCTGCCCTTCAGCAAGTCGTCGCAGGGTGTCATTGATCTGGTTAGTGACTTGCTGAAGGTTCACGAGCGTTTCCTCCATACGATCCTGTCTCTGAGAAAGGTTCTCTGTTGCCGTCATAGTAGGCTGATCCGGAGCAGGGTCTGTCTGTGTAGCAGCGGTACTTTGAGGTTGATTTTGGCTAGTTCCGGTGATTCTGGTAGTATTTCTAGTGTTTGCCATTATTAAAAAGGTGGAATTTGACAAATTTTTCTGCCGGAATAGCCCTCCTTCTAGCGCCAATTGTTGATGGAGGTTTTATCAACAATAAATTTAGAAAAAATCAAGAGATGTGGCTTGTGTGAATTGAATCAATAATCAAAGCAAAAAAGAAGAGAGGATTTTATAGTGGTTCAACCCCGAAAAAGATGAGCCTACGTCCACTGTTATCTCACTATTTTATGAATAATAATGAACACTCAAGGTTACAATCTCGTCTGGAAATCGGAAAGACTGAAAAGCTATTGAAAAATACTAAAAACTTAGACTACCCAAAGCTTGGAATACTCTAACTTTTGAATTACTCAAACTTGGAATACCCTTCGGAACATAGAGCCCCCTTTATATAGGTAAAGATAACCTTATGTTCCTAGGATTCTAATTGTATAAACATGTAACTATACAACTGGATAATGTAATTAGATAATCATTCAAAACGGATAACTACTTGATCACAAATAGGATACTTCAGTTTCCCTTTCATTGTAGGTTTCTTCCATAGCATTTACTTGTTTTCCTCTTCTTGTAGGTTTTCTTTATAACATTTACGTGTTTTCCTCTTCTTATAGGTTTCCTGTTTGACAAGGCAAACTGCACGGAGAAGGTCGCACAAAACCTGTGGAAGAGGTCGCATATAACCATCACGGAGGAGGTCGCATATAACCTTCACGGAGGAGGTCGCATATAACCCTTATGCGACCTTAGGATTTTAGACCGCACAACACCGAGTATTCGTGCAATTTACATCATGGGCCTGATCTCTGTGAAAGACTCTTTGGACTCTACATACGTTCCGAAAAAGATTCCGCATCAAGTTTAGGCTCTTTTTTTTTTTTGGGATGACTGTAAAGATATAAGTTATGTTTCAATCACGATAATGTAATCTTGGTTAAGTTTTTCAGGCACAATAATGTAATTTTTGTTAAGTTTTTGTTTTGAAGAATTATATTTATACCCAAGTGGCATAAAGTGATAAAGACACTTTTGTATTTTTTTTTTTAAAATGGTTCTATTGTCACTCCTTCTTTATTCTTCCTATCCTATTTTTAAAATTATAGTTTTAATTAAAATTTAAAAATTCATTATATTTTATTATCTCCTAATTGTTCCTAAAATAACCTTCAATTTAATTTTGAATTTTCTCTTTCCACCCACCTCCCCTCCCCGGTTACCTCTTCCTCTTTCCTTTATTCACTCTCCCATAAACATATATCTTCTCCTAAAAAAATTGCAGGAGTTCTGTTTATCATTACCATCATCATTTATCTTTCAAGCTTTTTAAGAAACCAAACAAAGATATCCAAAAACCCACCTACCCGAGTAGATCTATATGGTCCAGCACTGCTTAGTATGCATCTTGAAAACATTCGATTCCCTTTAAAACCAGTATTTGACTATTTGTAAATCTTGACAATTTTGGTGGCTAATTCTATATGATTGTGCCACTTGGGAAGAAATCTATGGATAACTTTATATTGCTCAATGTTATGTTTCTTTATTCCAAAACCATAGAGATTATTTGACTTAAATTGATTGTATTTTTGCAGGTAGTATAATAAACAACAATAAAGTTGATAGCTTAATAAAATTAAAATGAATTTTTTAGAAAGATTTGAAATGATCTTAAATAACTTATGTTGAAATTTGAAATATATTCCTTTACTAGTCGTACCCAGGATATAAGAAACACAAATAAATAAAACAGGGAATATCGGAAGAAGAAAAAAGGGTCTCAAGATGAGATGTTAGAAAGGAATGTGGGTGGGATGAGAAAAGTTAAATTTAATTAGGGCTAGTTTAGGAATAATAAATTTTAATTTTAATTTTAACTAAAATTAAAAAGTGTGAGGAGAGCAAATAAAAGAATAAATAAATTGGTGGCAATAGGACCTTCGAAAATTTTATTACATATTTATCCTTAAGTAAAAGAACTCAAATATACATATATAATTTTATAATCAAATTTATGATAATTCACTCTTAATAATTGCATCTCAGTATCTCCCATATTACAATTAAAAGTTTTCATTAAACTTTCTCGCAAACATCTTACCTCCGGTCCTTATTATAATTATAATTATAATTATTGTAATTATCATTATTATTATTTTTATTTGAAAATTCATTCGTCAATTCCAGAAGGCAATGACAATGGCATTGGTGAAGGAGCCCTAATTCTCAACTGCACATATATATATAGGAACTTAAATTTTATTTATTTCTAAAAATCTTGCATTATTTGAATCATCTTTTTATTTTCCTTCGTTTTTAGCAAAATCACGGTAGTTATTTTTTAGAGTTCTTTTTCTTTGATTTTTCTTGTTTAACTAAACAACCCAAAAAGTCTTATATCAGTATTGTTATAACATTATCTCCCTCTCTTTTTAAATTACATCAAAAAACATATAATAACTCTTATCCAAAAAAAAAAAAAACTCCATTTGATATAAAAAGACATCAAACAAATCCAGATATTTATTTGACTAAATTATTTTTAATCTTTTTAATTAATAAGGGTATATTTGTAACTTTCAAAAAATGCCTTGATATCACTAAGGGTGTCAAAATTAATAAGTGAATTAAATTGACATAATATGATGATAAAAAGTAATATCTATTTTAGGGATGATAAGGGATGATAATAGTAAAAACTAAAAATTTTAAAATATTCAATGGGGTTACCAGTCGCAACCTCCCACCTTGTCTCTAGTCTAATGCTTAGTCTAATATATACCTTAATTTGGGTGTGACAAGTTGGTGTCGTCTTTAAATTTTTTCTATAATTCAATTACGGACTAGTACACGTGTACATATTATAAAATTCTTGAGAGGTCGATGCTATTACTTCGAATGGATGATGAACATTCTCAATGGTATAGCACTTGATAAATCTTGGAAACCATTTTGGATATGAATAGTTGATTATTTACGGGACAATGTAATGGATAAAATACGGGAATGTAATAGAATATAATAGTAAATGTGTATAGGTTTACGAATGAGTCCGAAAGAGGTATGAGGTGTGAGTTTTTTCTTGTAATGTTTTTCTTGTTTATAATAAAAATCTACGAGTGAATGTAGCTCTTATACTGAGGATGAATTATTATAAATTTATAATTTTTTTCTTATTTATAATAAAAATCTATATTGATTGAAAATAGATGTAGCTCTTGCATTAAGGGTGAACCACTGTAAATTTACATATTTATTTGCTTAGTGAGTGAATTTCTATTATATAATTTTAAAAAGTAAGATAGTTTGACATATTTATGATATGCTATAGCAGAAATCTTATTCATTTTTCTAAAGTACAATTAGAGTAATAGTATCAAAACAATAATACTTGGGAAAATTCACAACAATTTATAGCATAAATGCTCCATGAACTATTCAACTAAAAGATAATGAGGTCCAATGTTCTAAATTTGGTAAGTAAACCCCTGAAGTTTTCGATTCCATGTAATTTTGTTCCTAAACGTGATTGCATCTGAATATGATGTAACATTAGATAAATTTAGATGAAAATGAAATGTAAATTTATATTTTTATCTTATAACGTTAAACGGAAGATTGGTCAATTTTTTTAAAAAAAATTTTTATTTTCTTTTAAATGTTACTATTCATAATTAAATTAAAGAAATATTTTTTAGTGAAGATTTATTTTACTTCATAATTGAAATTAAGTCTCAAAATAGAAATTAAATTCATATACTTCATAAAAATAAAACTACACTCATTTTTTGTCAAATAATTAAGTACTTGAAAGTAAGAATATAAAATTGCTTAAAATATCTTATTGTCATTAGAGATTCCGCTACCACTAACCAACCTTCAGTAGGAATTATTGCTCATATAGAAAATTTAAATGAATAGAATGAGCTTGCGCCTAGTAAATCGCATGCATGCAATGAATGTCATGCCACATAAATAGTACACTTTTGGAACTATAACTATGTATCCTTATTTTTTTCTTGAAACATCTTGTTTATAAATATTTTTATTTCATAAACCTTTTATATTTGAGTTCAACATAGTATAATGCCAAATCTATCAGAAGTGATGGGCTGTAAAGGTAGTATCATGACAAGCATATGTAATCCTATAACTATTCGGATCCCATATAGTTATCGTACTATAATGACTAACATCGCAGTTTAAACTTTCGTTATTAAAATAGTGATTGTGGGTAAATTAGTTCTTTCAAGAACTTAACATATATTTAAAGAATTTTTTTTTAAACATAGTTTTGGATACATAGTACTTTTAAAAAATTAATTTCATTGAAAATCATATTTTTTTCTCGTACAATTATGTATGCACATGTTTATGACATATTTACATACTTAACGTAATTATTATTGCAGAACATATAACAACATATAAGTATAATCATAATTACATCACAAATAGCACATAATTTTTCATATAAACACATATGATAAATTTACTCACCTTAGGTCCTTACAAAATTTTATTTATGCTTGTAGTGAAATTCCACAGACTCTATCTTGTTGTAACCACGTGCCTCTTTTTATCATTTTTTTTATTAATATTCATGCATCAATATTCATTATATATATTAATAGGTACTACTAGAAACATATTTATATGTCTTAAAAAAATACTCATATCATACAACTATAAAATCCTATTTTATAACATATATAACTAAAAACTGTAAAAATTTCAACAAATAATGCATACTTAAAGTATTTTAGATTCTAGTACAAAATTCCATTTATTCTGAAACTTTAAAGATGATATTATAACATAAAAATAAAGTTATAGAAAATTATTTAGTATTTTTTTAATAAGTTTTAGTATGCTTTTACTAATTTCTAATCTATAAATTGAAATTTGATAAAAACTATTAAAGTACCAAACTATTCTTGAATTTTATAGAATTATTTCTATATATCCAAAAATCTTGATATTTTAAGAAAACATCTTTAACATATTTTTACATATAAACAAAAATTAAAGATCCAAATTATACTATTATATAGTACATATAATTCTTAAAATTATATCTTAAAATTCATGACAGTTTTGAACTTACAAAACCATATGCTATTTCAAAATTCATAATTAATTATAAATATTTTCAAAAATTCAAAAAATATTTGAGTCTCTTATGACATATATATTAGTGTCTAATAAAATTTTCAAGCCTAAATAAAATTAATTAGATTAGATTTTAATAATATTATCTTGGATAAATAAAAAATATCAGATTTACTGGTTACAAAGGCAATATATAAAGAAAATTTAATAATGATTAGAAATAAAATCATGACATCACAAAACTTTCCAGAATATGAGTTAACATATATATGAATATGATTTAAAGTTTTCAACTCAAATTAAAAACGTTTGCCCTCTAAAATCCTATAGCAAACTCGATAAAATTTATTTTTCAGCTTTTTTTAGGTGACAACCAATATGTATAAAAAGAGTCCTATAAAATTATAGGAGTAAGATATAAATGTAAAACTTTCTAGAAATCGAATAAATATATAGAAAGACTTCTCATAAAAATTTTAGACTTTAACAAAATTTTTAACTCCGAATATCATAAACTGAATTTGAACCTAAGTGTAATAAAATATACTAATGTTGAAAGACACAGAGTTTTAAGAATTACCTTTTTCTTAAATCTTGAATAAAACTTTAGAAAATTTCTTGAAATCTTTATTGACTACCATAATTATGAGAAAAAGAGAGTAGAGAGAAATATAAGAGGAAAGTATATTTTGGTTACAAGATAGTGGTTACAAGATAGTGCCATATTTATACGCTTATTGTGAATATAAAATATACTTAATATATATATATATATTTAAGTTAATAATAATTGTGCCATTTACTTAACTTTATTCTCTTTTTTTTTATTTGTTATCTTTTAATCATGAAATTAATTGATTTCTACTATGTTCTTTCACTTTTAAAAGTAGTACAATATTTAATAACAACACGTGGATACATAATATGTAGACATTATTTTTGCATTTAGTATCCATTTAATCAATATAATGAATGCACCTTTCAAATAGTTAATGCATTAAACCATACCATTTTTACACTTTTCAAAATTTATTTTGTTTTCTAATATTATTAATTAATTTCTTTTGCTTTAATAGCTAGTGGGATGTAAACTCATAACATGTTTTACCAACTCTACCATTAACAAAGTAATAATATACAAATGATAAAAATAGTCTTAATATAATTTATTGTCAACTTAGCAAAAGTTGTCAATTATTTTTTTTCTTTTCTCTTTTCTTTTTTTTTTTTAAGAAAAGTTACTTTATTAAATCAAATGTATATATATATATATATATATATCTATATATATAATACTCAATCTATAATTTGGGATATAATTATTAGAAATTTTAATTTGAGCTTTCTTATATCAAGATAAATGATTATTGGGCTAAAATATTTAGAGTCCAAATACAAACAAGCCATATTAACAACTTCAATTTGGATTCTCCTGTTGGGCTAAATTTAGAACCTAATAACAAACACAATTAATTAAGTCCATACCATATTAATAATGGTAGTAATATATTATATATCTAATCAAACTTAAATACATAAATATATACTAACTATTCTAATATCATATATTTGAAAAAGAAAATCAATATTACTTATTAATTTAATATAATAAGAGATTAATATTTAAATTAATCAAACACTCCACACATTAAACAATATTTATATGCATAAATTTGGAAATGCATATCATTTTCTTTTTATTAGGCACATGTGGTTAAACTTGGCTTTCATGTGTATATTCCACTGCAACTATCTCCACAAAATTTATTAGTGTATAACTATTTAATTTATGTGATTAAATAATTTAAATAAACATAGTAAAATCTTAGGCTAAGTAATAAACTTGATATTACATATGATGATCACATGATAGTATTTAGACATGTATTTGAGAAGCAGTATGAAAACTTTGAGCATAAAAAAGAATCAGAGAAAAATTTTCTTCTAATTTGCAACTCCAATAATCATTTAAAAAAATACAAATATTAAATCTTTTCTCTTTTACAAATCTTTTTGTTCAATTTATTTTCTTTCAAGTACTTATTCAGTAACTACCACATAATTTCACATGTATTTTCCATACGAAATTTAATAGCATGTTGCAATTTGGACAATTTAAAGACCAAATTACTTGAATAGAAAAATTCAGGAACTTAATTAATAAAATCAGAACTTCAAAGACTAAATTGGATCTAGTTGGATAGTCCTTGTGCCATTAACCCAGTGTTGGTACGATTCTTACCAGCTGTCCACGTGTCTCTGAACTGCTGATACTGTATCTACCAACTGTCCACGTACCCTTACTATCCCAGAGTGCTTTTAACTTCAGGTCGGGTTAGAGAGGCGGGGGTGCCTACCTACAAAGACTTTCTGATGCTTAAGTCAGTTGTTTATCCCCGAGGTTTAATAGCAAAGATTAATTTTTTTCTCTATATATGTCTATCTGTATATCTTTTTTTCAGAGAGGAAAGCAATGCTCGTATATATAATTCTGGAACTGGGAGCTTTCTGGCTCTCAATCGCAGGATCGAGTACCTTTTTTCATCATGATTTACTCCAGAAATCACAGGCCGTGATAACCGTGATTTCCCTTGCATCTTCGTGGCCTGCTTTCCGCCGTCTCCTATGACTTGAGCCTACTGGGGACGAGGCTTCGACAAACCGCTGTTCTGTCAGGACGGTTTACCCAATGCGCACACCTACCCAGGATTGCATTAAATGCCCTATATAGGTCTGGAGCAGTGCGCTGTCTCCCATGGTCTTTTGGCGGAAGACCTTCGAGACTCCTGACCCCCAGCTATCGAGGTAAAATTTGGATTGGGCCGAAGCCATCCAGGGTCTGAGACGGATTCGGCCCTGACCTTGGACAGCCCATGGGCCCATGCGGTATCACATGCGACTCACGTGGCCTTTAAGCGGTCTCTCTAGACACATGTCGGATGGTGTCCCCCCTGTGACTTAATCTGCCACTTAACCGTCTATGTGGTATATGATTTAGGAACGGGCTCCACAACTGCACCTATTTCCCTATTTGATGGATTCGCATCCATCAAGCGGGGATATTGTGTCTCTAGTCCTCTAATTTGAGAGGCACACGTGGCCCCTTATTGTCATTTTTTTCCAATTACTAACGCTGGTGCACGCTATCCCGTGTCACGATTTTTCAAAATTTTGAAATTCTAGTGCTTCCGTCTTTCTTGCACTGTTCTCCTTTAGGGAAGACTCTTCGGCTCCCCTTCCATAAAATTCGTGCTTATGCTCATTTCTTACTTTACCAAAATCTCCAAATATTCCAGCTTTCTCAAATCTTAGGGTTTCCAAATCTCCCCTTTTCTAGAACCTTTCGCTCTCTTCGATCGCGTCCAAAGCAATGGCCTCGAACTAGAGTCAGAAACTCCACCTCATCGCAGATTCTGAGTTGGACTCACTAAGGAGGCAGCTCTACTTCCCTGGCGGAGTTACTTTAGAAAGAGTCGAGGGCCTGGCGGACTGGTACCTTCACCCCTCTACCCCCGAAGGCTCCATCGTTCTGGGAAAGAGGCACCTGGAATGGCTGCGGTTTCCCATTCCTCCCCTGGTCTACCAGTTCTTCATTCTTACAGAGATTCACCCGATGCAACTGAATGCCAACGGGATCATGATCTTGATGGGGCTTTCTACCATGTCGGTCCTCCTCAACGTGCATATCAACCTGAAAGTGGTCTTTTACGCCTACAAGCTCATCCTCATCCCCCAAAAAAGCTCTTACTCTACTTTCTACTTCCAACTGCTCCCAGGGCGCCACATTTTTTAGGGCTTGCTGAGGTCGGACAAGTAATGGGGATTCCCACTTTAGGCTATACGCCGTCGGAGGGGTGTAGTGCTTTCCCTTGGTGAACGGAGAGCGTTTCCAAATTCCCCCATTTTTTCTGCAAAGTAAGTACTGCGTCATGATTTTTGGGTCTGCGTGCACTTTGTCCGTTTTTACTTACGATGTTTTGCTTTGCGCAGCCTCTGTGGAGGAAAGCAGGTTCGAGCCGCAGCTATCGGCAGGACGGCTCAAGGAGCTAGAGGGGGTCGTCATCTTCGAGTCCTCCAAGGATTGCTGACACATTCAGGCCGTTCTGCATCCTCAGGTGATAAACATGATGTAATGCCCCCTAGCTTAACTATATGACTATGTAGGTTAAACTAGGATGCATTACTCTTTTATAAACCATAACATTAGTTTTACTCAAAAATTTGGGCCGATTTAAACTTTTTAAACTCTAAAACAAAAGAATTTGCGTGGCATTACTTTCTGAAAGTATTTTTACAAACTGTACAACCAAAAAGTCCTGATCTATTTATCTTGCCATCCGCAATAATATTTACATCACACCAAAATATCAAAATACAAAGAAAACAGCGCTCATAAGTCAAGCTCGTCTGCATCTGTATGATCATGGTGACAAAAAAGCGTGCTAGCCAACAGGCAACTCTATACATCATATATCTCATGACCTGCATCACAGAAACTAAATAAGCTAATGCTCAGTAAGTAAAGATCATGCATGCTCATGAACATGTTTCATGCATAAATTTCATTGAAATTCTCATTGTACTCTTTTTTCTATAACTTTTCATTTTGATGCACTTTTCTTAGAAAATATTTTTTTATAGGGCCCTTGAGTACACTACAAAGGCACGGTAGTCGGTAGGCCATGCCCACCTATACGGGAAGGAAACACATAGCTAATGCGAACTATACCTACCCAATGCAGACTGACTAGGTAATGCACTTAATAAATCTCATAGTACAATACTGAGTTCCGGCAGTCGGTAAGCCGTGCCCACCTATGCGGGAAGGATACCTGTTCAAACCATACTTATCCAACGCAGACATACTAGATAATGTACTTAAAATATATCTTGTAAAATCAGTATAATGATACTACTTTAAATCCAATGTGTGGAAAACTTCATTTCTTTGAAAATCATGCTTAAATGATCATGCCATGCTTATGTTTCCGTAAGCTTTGCAACAACAATATAAATAACATACAATTGAAATAATACACATAAGCATGTAGAAAAACATCTTGTATCTACTATTGTTCTTATGATGCAGTTAAAATAAATCTTCACTTACCTTGTGTCCGATAGAAAAGATAGTAGAAAGGGTCAGTATCTTCTGTGACAAAGTGTGTAGAAAACCTGATGTCAATTTTATTACTAAAATTATCATTACAATATAAAATGCTTAAAGAAGGTAACTATATGACCGAATCACAGCTTTTACAAAAGAAGGAACCCTAATCATAAAATGAACCAAAATGTCATTTACTTTCATAAAAACTAGTCCATTTGTTTCTAAATGGTACCATTTGGTTCTAAAAATATTTGGACAGTACCTCCCCTATTTTTAGGACATCCCCACATAATTAAAATCATTGTTTAAGACCTGTAATAATAATCAACAAGCCAATTCCCACGTATACAATTCAAAGAGGATCATTTAGAGCAACCTAGGTACATTTGAATTCCTTTCGGACAAACTTTAAAACCACTTTTATACTTGTGTGTCATCATAACCAGCTACCAAATGAGTGTAATAAATATTAAGATCCATAAAATATACACTCCAAGTATAGAAAATCAGATTACAAATATAAAAACTTAATCTACCACACATGACAAACACTTAAATCCTTAACTAGCACACTTTAGGGCTTTAAGTATAATTTTAATTTTCCACTTAAATTCTGAGTTTCCCGCCATATATAAGGTTTTCTTAGACCTTAATTTAACAAATAAAAGCTTTAATTTAAGAGCTAAAGTAATAGAAATAAATTACCAATTCTAAATTCCACAAAAAGCTCACATTGACTATTTTGAACTTTTGTTGAAGCTCTTGCCTTCTACTTCCACAAAACTAATTTCTAACGCTTTTAAATTGATTTTAGGACTCAAGAGGATCTAGAGAAAACATTACTTAAGTAGTATCAAATGGAGAATTGAAATAACAAAACAAAACCTAGGAAGAAGAACAAGTAGAATTACCTTGACTAATTTGAACCTATCTTGCTTTCTTGAGCTTCAAATTGAGTTCTACCAGTTGGAAACTCTTGGACATGGATAAGGGGAGTTATGAGAAGTATAAAAAGTGGCTGAAGTAGTTCAAGTCGTGGCTGAAGAGGAAGAGGAAAGAAATGACCAGATTTGGTCAAAAATCAATACTTAAAGGCTAAGAATGGCATAACTTAAATTCTAATGGGTATTTTGGATATTTTGTATCTTACTTTCCATGTATCTAGATCTAAAACATCCTTAAAATACTCACCACATTGTTGATCAATCCTATACACTCAAGTGTAGACCAAAATGGTGAAACCTAGCTTAGAAAGTGAAATCTAGTCATACCTTGACTTATGATCCTATATGACCAATCTTATTATAATTTGGTCGAACCTAGCACCATAACCGATCATTAAACATAAAAATAAAGTCAATTAGACTCTAATTGATGATGCCAACATAGTATAATTTCCCAATTAATAGAATGCACAAAGATGACATTACGCGATTAAGCTGAATCTAAGCTAACTTAGTGTAATCAAACACAGTTCAGTACAGTGATTGCCACCTCATGCTTATTTGGAACGAACATTTTTGAAAATGCTAGAAATGAGTTCTAAACATTAAATTGAAACTATTTGACATGCTAAATGCAAAGTGAATTTGGCTCCAAAAAGCATGAAAAATGCATTTTACCGAAAAACGACTATTTGACCTAGTTATCAACAGACATGGTTTTTAATGCATGTGCATATGGTATTATTATTTATGAATGTATTCTTTGTTCTTTTCACATACTTAGCTCTCTCTCTCTGAGGGTATTGAGCCTTTACACTGTATGGGAACACTTCGACAACCATTAATATAATAATATATATTAAAAGCATTTAACGATCAAAATGAGAAATTTATCATAAAATTGACACTAGTTTCATGATATGTCTATTATGTGATATGAACATATTTATTATTGGCTTATTATGTATGTGAGAAACTTGGGCATCACACATGATGCCGAAGATGGCCTCATATCTCCTCTTTCCGCTGGACAAGTGGGTCATCACCAATCACCTTCGGAGCAAGCTTGATGCCTCAGCTTTGAATTGGTTCTGTCAGGATGAGCAGAGTCACATCGCCATGGTGGGTTGTCAGATCACGGCCACGAGCCAGCTGGCGGGTTCCCATGACCTGGTGGCGCCGACCAGTCATGAGCTTAAAGAGGCGGTGAAGCTCGTGATTGATGAGTGCGTCAGGCTCTACAAGAGGAAAATGCTGCCCCCAAGCGAGTTAGGGGTGAGTTCATTTGGTGCCCTAGGGTTCCATCGATTAGGTCAAGGCCGCGTTCTGATCATGTTGCTTTCTCTTAAAGGTTTGGATGTAGGCCCTTCAGTAGACCCTTCCCCGACCAAGGGGAGTGTTGTTGCATATAGAGCCCGATCCAAAGGCCTCGTTGGTCAGTGTCTGGGGGTGTCCTCTGAGGACGAGACTGGAAGGCAAGGAGTTGTCACCCTAAGAACGAGCTCGGACGATGACCTGAAGGATCTGTTGACATCCGGGGGTGAAACGCCATTGTGCCTTCTCCCAAGGTAGGCGGGCTTGCGATTCGGGAGGCACTAGCCATAAAGATCGTGCATGGCAAAGGGGCACCTTCGAGCCTGCCAGGGGAGCCCGCTGCACCAACTTCCTCCGCTCCTAGCTCTGGTTTGAAGGTGGGTGCGGGGTCCAATGTTGACCGCTCCCATAGGGAGATTTCTGAGCTCAGTGGAGGGCTCTGAGGCTGAAGTCTTGGTTGTCTTCCCCTCCCCCGATCTCCATAAAGCGAGGTCGCGAAGCCGATTCGTCTAAGGGGAAGGAAAGCCTGATAGGGAAGAGGGACAAAACTACCCCTTCTTCCGACAGCGACAATGACGGGGCTACCCTGACCCTGATGGGGAGGAGGAGGTCTGTGCGAGGTGGCCCATCTAAGGATGCTGGTCAAGACAAGACCGAAAAATTACAACCAGGCGGGTCTCCGAGGGAGGTGGTAGCCGAAGCCACTAAAGTAGCATCAGTCGCCACGGCTTCTTCTGCTGAGGATACGCCACCTCCAGTTGTCGCTGAAGGTGTGCCTGGCGACGCCATGCTTTTCATCACCCCAACTTTTGCCATTTTGGGAGTGTCGAAAGAAGCTACTAGAGTGCACTCCGTGGGGGGTGAACGTGTCCTCGCGATCGGCGGGGTGGACTCATATTCCTCGGACGTGGATAATGCCCAGGGAGAGGGTCCAGCCGCGGAGTTCGAGTTAGAGGCACTCTCCCTGAAGAATATAGAGCTCGTTGCTAGCCATAGCCTTGCGCAGGTTTGGCTTATCTGGCCATCACCTCCATATTTTTCGGCATCTTTATTGAACACTGACCCCCTTTCTTATATTCTGCATTTAGCCGCTGTCCAGTCCTTCTATTCCTCTCGCGTCAGTGAGCTGACTGGGCAGCTGAACGCCTATGCTATGACCGCCGAGCGGAGCGAGGCCGCCCTTGCCACGTTGAGGGCGGACTTCAACCTGTACCGGAGCCTGGACGAGGCTAGGGTCAGCAGCGCGGTGGCCCACGCTTTGAGCGTCGAGAAGCCCAAGCGTGAGGAGCTCATCACCAAGTTAGCTGAGGCAGAGACTGCCAGGCTGGCCCAAGCCGAGGCTGCCAGGCTTGCCAAAGCCGAGCTCAAGGTCAAGGAGTAGGAACTGCAGAAAACGGGGGCGGAGATAGGGTTGGCTTTTATTACTCGCGACAGAGCCATCGACGAAGCTAAAGAAGCGAAGAAAGCCGAGGCGAAAGCCAAGCTTGAGACCCATTTCTTGCAGCGTAGGCTCGACCGGTCTAACGAGGTAATCCGACATCTCTACTTGGATCACAAAAAATTTATGGAGGCTCATGTCGAGTTGTCTAACAAGCGTGGCGAAAATATTGCCGATATTTACACTCTTTTGATCGATTTGTCGTAGCGGCATGCAGAACTGAGGCTAGCAGTGCTGAGAGATAGGCTGGCAGATGCAGAGAAGCTGAAGACAAGGTACCAGAGGCAGGTGGATATCTTTTCTGCGGAAAGCTACAGGTCTGGTTGGGAGAACAGGGAATTCGAGGGTCATGCGGAGGTGGTAATGCCAGACCAGTTTGATTAGCAGAAAGGTGTTGAAAGGGACCATTATTCCGTCAAGTACTACATGTAGCAGTTAGGGGATGAGATTAACATTGTGTACCTTGCTGATGTACTGAAGATGCTCGACGAAGAAAAAAACGGACCTTCTATATCTACTTTTGTTCCCCACTTCCAGCTCACTAGAACAAGCCATGGAGGTTCCTGAGGGTTAGCCTAGCCCTAGTGCCTTTACTGGTGGAGGGTCAAGTATAGTCGTCTTGTCTAGCGACGATTCCAACCCCGGTATGCCGTTTTTTGTCGAAGTCGGTCCAAGCATCGAAGCCAACATTGCTCTCCTCGCATTTACATTTATCTCACCGCATTTACATTCGTCTCACACGTGGTACTTTTTCAAGTCCTGGGCATTCCACATGCTTGGTAGGCTCAACCTGATCTTGAGTTCTTTCAGGATATACGCACCATTGTCAAGTGCCCTGATCACCTTGTAAGGCCCGACCTAGTTAGAGTCTAGCTTCAAGGAATTTCCTATTTTGACCTTTAAGACCCAATCTCCGGTGTTAAAATGATGAGCATTAACCTTCTTTCATAGTAAGACCTGGCCTGCTGGTGGTACGAGGCCAGATGGACCAGGACTATGTCCCTTGTTTCTTCCAGGAGGTCTGTGTTGTGGCTTAGCTGTTGCTCGTTCAGTGAGGCATCTCTTACCAATTCGGAGCGAAGGGTCGGGAGGCCAATCTTGGTCGGGATCATAGCCTCTGACCCGTAGATCATGGCGAATGGTGTTCTTCCCATTGATCTCCGCTCTGTGATTCGATGGGCCCACACGACGGCCAGTAGCTCTTCTAACCACCTTCCTTCAGCCACATGCAAGTTCTTTTTTATATTGCTGAATATGGCCTTGTTCGTTGTCTCTGCCTGGCCATTCCCTTGAGGGTAGTTTATGGATGAGAAGCTGAGTTTTATATCATCACATAGCTCCTTAAGCTTAGCGTTCTAGAACTGCATGCCATGATTAGCGTGTATCTCTTTCAGGATTCCATATCGGCAGATTATATTTTTCCAAATGAAGTTAATCGTGTCTGTCTTATTGACGGTCGTGTAGGCTTCAGCTTCTACCTATTTGGTGAAATAATCGATAGCCAGCAAGGTGAAATAATCGATAGCCAGCAAGACATACCTTCTTCTCCTTGGACTTCTAGAGAGCTCTCCGACAATGTCCAGACCCCATCTAGCGAAGGGCCAAGGAGTTCTGTTCGAATGGAGTTTCTCCGTGGGTTGGCGCTTCATGGGGGCGAGCCTCTGGCACTTGTGGGTGAGGCTACGCCCGTCAGAGTGGTTGCTACACGCTCCCTCATGGATTTCCTCCATCAGCTTCTGTGCCTTGATGGGACCTATGCACCTCAGCACTGGTCCCATCGTTGATCTCCTATACAGTCGGCCCCTACCATAGAGTATCAGGCCGCCTTCAGTCTGATTGACCTCACTTTTTGGGGGTCTATGGGTAGTTTCTCGACGCCAGGTATTGGGTGATAGGTCTCATCCAACCCTCATCTTCAGAGTCAATTACAAACATGTAGCGTGCGGGGGTCTCTGGTATTTTCACCCTCTAGTAGAATCTCTGTATGTTCGGTCGTCCCCCCGATCGACGCACTTTTAGCTAGCTCATCAGCCTTTTGGTTCATCTTCCTGGGTATTTGTCTGATATCGAAATTGCTAAAGCGGGCTTTCGCCCCCATTACCCTGTAGAAGCACCTGTGTAATCTTAGTTCTTTTACTTTGAAGTCTCCCTTGACCTGACCCATGATCAGCTGCGAGTCAGTCCTTACTACGATATTCTGTACTCCGAAGTGCAGAGCCAGCTCAAGGCCTTGCAGTACTACCTCGTACTCTGCCTCATTGTTCGTTGCCTGAAAACCAAGCCTCAAAGCTTTCTCTACCCTAAGTCCTGCAGGACTATTCTGATTCCTGATCCCAAGGCGTTTGTGGATTTATCGGTGTAGAAAGTCCACGCTGAAGGGATGTGAGGTGGAGACGTCTGAAGCGGGTCGCGCAGCTCGCCGAAGGATTTGATTTCCACTAGGAAGTCTACCATGACTTGCCCTTTCTTCGCCACTCGTGGCCAATACTCGATGTCATATATCCCCAGCTCGATGGCCCACTTGGTCAGTCGTCCCGATAGGTCTAGTTTGGCCAAGATTTGCCGGATGGAGAAATCCGTATACACCATAACCGAGTGTGCCTTGAAGTATTGCCTGAGTCTTTTCTGAGCATTGACCAAAGCGAGGACTAGTTTTTCCGCCATACTGTATCGCATCTCGACATCCAGGAGCATGCGGCTTACGTAAAATACTGGCTTCTACTTGATGTCTTCCTCTACGAACAGTACGGTGCTGATCGCTACTTCGGACACTGCCAAATAAGCGTATAGGCACTGCCCCTCTACTGGGGAAGCCAGGATAGGCGGATGACTTAAGTACAGTTTGAGCTCTGTCAGTGCCTTGTCATGCTCCTTCCCCCAGACAACCGTGGAGCTTTTCTTTATGCATTGGAAGAAAGGCTTACATCGGTAAGACATTTTGGAGACAAACTGGCTGAGCGCGGTTATCTTCCCGGTTAGGTGTTGGACCTCCCGAATGGTTGAGGGTCTTTGTACATTTGCGATTGAGGACAACTGGGTCAGATTGGCCTCAATGCCCCTTCTGCTCACGATGTGCCCCAGGAACTGGCTGGAGGACACCCCGAACGCGTATTTCTTAGGGTTCAGATGCATCCGGTATTACCTTAGAATCTGGAAACATTCGTCCAGATGTCCCAGATGGTTCGAAGCTTCTTTGCTCTTTACGACCATGTCGTTGATGTAGACATCCATCGTCTTCCCTAGCAGCTCAGCGAACATTTTGTTCATGAGCCTCAGGTAGGTTGCCCCCGCGTTCTTTAAGCCAAAAAGAATGCATCTGTAATAGTATAGACCTCGCTCCGTAATGAATGCCGTATGGATCTGGTCTTCCTCGTATAGAGAGATTTGGTTGTATCCAGAGTAGGTATCTACGAAGCTCATTCTATCGAATCCAGCTGTCGCATTGACCATTTGGTCGATCTTTGGCAAGGAGAAGCTGTCCTTCAGGCAGGCCTTGTTCAGATTGTTGAAGTCTATACAAGTATGGTCATCGCCATTTTTCTTCTTCACCACTACCAGGTTGGAGACCCAGCACGGGTATATGCATTCTATGATCAGGTCGTTCTCCAGTAGTGTCTCTACCTCCTTGTTGATCGCCCTATTTTTCTCCCGCACGAACCTTCGGGGCCTCTGTGTGACCAGAGGAAAATTATGGTCTATATTCAATCGGTGGTAGGCGTGTGCGGGGTCTATTCGGGGCATGTCATCATGGGATCACGCGAAGATGTCTTCATTCTGCCTAAGGAATTCCAACAGCTCACTCTTTTCCTCAGGCAGTAGGGCCCTGATCAAGACTACTTTCCTCAGTTCTATTTCTTTCAAAGGGACCGCCACCAACTCCTCAATCATAGATTCTGGCCCGTTAGACTCCTCTTCGATCCTCTTCATGTATGCTGGCAAGCGGTCCTTTGATTGCTATCTGTCCTCTGTTGAGGTGCTCGAGCTCACATCAGCTCCCCTCAGGATGGTTGAAAAATATTTTATCGCGGAGGTCTGCTCTCCTTTAATGTGTATTGTGTAAGTACCATTCCTTGATAGACATCTTAAGACTTGGTGGAGGATGGAGGCGACCCCATGCATGGCGTGGATCCACCTTCTCCCTATGATGACATTGAAGGAGGACTGGCACTCGATGACGATGAAGTCCATGTGCAGGCATCTCTCCGCAGCGCAGACCTTCAGAGTCACGATGTCCAAGGGGCTGACCTTAGTATTGTTGAAGGCGAACAGTGGCTGACAGGTCGGCCTGAGCGCCTTCTAATTCAGGCCCATGCTCTCAAACGTACTGAGGAACAGGATATCGACGCTACTCCCACTATCGACCAGGACCCGTCTGACCAATACAGAGTCGATCTACAGCTTAATCACTAAGAGGTCATCATGAGGTAGACGCACTGTAGTCAAGTCTTGCTGGGTGAAGGCGATGGAGCAGCTGAGGCGTAGATTTCTCTCATCGTCAAGTGGTTCATGGAATGGCCTATACCCCTTAGGCGCTTTACCCTATCTTCGGTCCTTTTTTGGCATTTTTCCTTCTCCTCCTGACCCTGGGTCGGCTCCGGTCTGCCTATGATCGTCGGCATTATCCTCAGAGCCTACTCCCCTGACCCGAAGGCTTGGGTCTGCTTTTCTTTTTCGTGCTCAGCAGCGTCCTTCTTGGACTGGCTCCCGCCTGTCTTTATGTACTGTTTCAACTTGCCAGCTTAGATCGCCATCATAACCTGTGCATAAAGGCTACGACAGTTGATGGTATCATGCCCGTGATCTTTGTGAAATTGGCAATACCTACTCCTGTTCTTCATGTACTCAGGAACACTGGACTTGAGCAGATCTTTGAAAATGCCATTGTCTCTGTTCTGGAGGTAGATCACGTACTTCGGCAGAGGATCCTTAAACGTCTTCCTCCTTTTGTTGCTTTCTTGACCGCCTTGGGTTGGGGCCCCCTGCTTCGGAGTTGGCCTCTGGGTCGGTGCAGGCCTATTTATTCCTTGTGGAGTCAGGGTTTGCACCGGTGATGTTGTTATCACGGCGAAGGCCTTTGGCACTTTCTGGTGGATTTCCAGCACCCTAAATACCCCTTCCGATTTTGCCTAGACGTCCGTCATGTCGTATGGTAAATTCAGGAGCAGATAGTCCGACAGCATCGACCCTTGCTGCAGGCCCCTGACGAATGAGCTCATGGCTTGGGCCGAGTGGGTGTTGTGCACTAAGGACATCACCTTCAGGAAATACGACAAATATTCCCTTAGAGACTCATCTGCTCATTACTCCAACTGGTCGAGGTCTCACATAGTTTTCTGCTGCCTCCGGACGCCCGTGTATTGCTTTAAGAAGAGTTTCCAAAAATCTTCAAACTCATTTATAGACTTCTCTGGGAGTTGTCTGAACCACAACAGAGCCGACCCCGCCAGGGTGGTAGAGAAGATTTTGCAAGTCACAGCCTCGTCCCTAGTCTCTAAGATCATCTTCTGCTGAAAGTGGTATATATGATCGAGGAGGTCGGTCTTTCCCCTGAACGGCCTGAAAGTCGGGGTTGTGAAGTCCTTCGGCTTGGGCTCTAGCTAGATCCAATTGGCGAAGGCCGTCCGATTGATCCCTCGTACGGTCTGTTCTACCAGATCATCAAGGGTCTGGCTGTGATAGACCCCGAGCCTCTTACTCAACTCCGCCATCATCTCTTGTTTCCAATTGAGAAGCACACCTTCTGAGCTTTCCTAGTGTCTTCCGTCTACCGCCGCTCCGGCCCGGAAAGGCTTCGTCTAGCTTTGTCTCTCCCCCTGCATCCGCGATTTGGATGAGGCGGGGACTTCCCTCGGCGGCTGGCCCCTAGACTCTTGCTAGACCTCTTCGTCAAAGTTCTCCCTTCGCCTGCTCCTGACTTCACTTGCCAGCAGCCCTTCAAGGTGGGTGTTATCTCTACGAACTTCTGCGACTTCATCTTTTAAGCCCAGGACTACCTCGTGAGCTATCTCCGCCTTCCTATTTGCTTCTGCCAAGGCGGCAAGCATTTGGTCCAACTTTTGCTCCAGACATGGTTGCGCTTCCCGGGAGCTTCCTTCGGCATCGGGACGTGTGCTCCTGGTTGTCATTCTTGGTTGTCATTCTTGAGGATGCTATCCGATGTTGTATAGCTTTTTGTTGGGGAGAACGCGGTCG
Organism: Parasponia andersonii; assembly: GCA_002914805.1. Classification (NCBI taxonomy): domain Eukaryota; kingdom Viridiplantae; phylum Streptophyta; class Magnoliopsida; order Rosales; family Cannabaceae; genus Trema; species Trema andersonii. Next base: position 100,943 of record JXTB01000362.1, read on the forward strand.
TGAGTCTCTTACTCTTTATCTCATGCTCAATGTTTCCCACAGACAGTGCCAAACTGTTAGTACGATTCTTACCAGCTGTCTATGTGTCTCTGAACTGCTAATACTGTATTTACCAACTGTCTACGTATTATTGCTATCCCAAAGTGCTTTTAACTTTAGGTTGGGTCGGAGAGATGGGGGTGGCCACCTGTAAAGACTCTCCGATGCTTAAGTCAGTCGTTTATCCCTGACGTTTAATAGTAAAGATTAAGTTTTTCTCTATATATGTCTGTCTATATATCTTTTTTTCAGAGGGGGAAACAAGGCTTGTATATATAATCCTAGAACTGGGAGCTTTCTGGCTCTCAATCTCAAGATCGAGTACCTTTTTTCATCATGATTTACTCCATAAATCACGGGCCGTGGTTACCGTGATTTCCCTTGTATCGTCGTGGCCTGCTTTCCGCTGTCCCCTATAACTTGAGCCTATCGGGGGTGAGGCTTCGACAAACCGCAGTTTTATCAAGACGATTTGCCCAATACGCGTACCTACCCAAGATCGCATTAAATGCCCTATTTGGGTTTAGAGCAGTGTGCTGCCTCCTATGGTCTTCTAGCGGAAGACTCTCGAGGCTCCTGACCCCCAGCTGTTGAGGTAAGAATTGGATTGGGTTGAACCCGTCTAGGGTCTAGGACGGATTCGGCCACCCTGGACAGGTTCAGCTCTAGCCTCAGACAGCCCATGGGCCCATGCGGTATCACATGCGACTTGCGTGGCTTTTAAGCGGTCCCTCTGGACACGTGTCGGACGGTGTCCCTCCTCTATGACCTCTTCTGTCACTTATCCATCTACGTGATACATGATCTAAAAACGAGCCCCACACCCAATCACCAAGTTCAATTGAAACTCACAAAAATGAAAGATCCGAGAAAAAAAAAAAAGCCAGCGTACTACTGTCTAGAAGCACATAAAAGGACTAAATTGACTGAATTTTCAATTATAGTCCTAAAGCGCAAATTACGTAAACGACTGCGGCTCCTCAGGGAAGCTGTTACACAGATTTATGATACCAAAAATGGCAAACATAAAATAATTTTCCCATTTCTAAAAAGGCCTAATAATACACTCGAAGCTTTCATATAAAACGAAAGTTAACATTTGTATAAATATTATATTCGGGAGAAAACGAACCTACCCAACCCATATATAAATAGATATGGGAGAAAACAAATAGAGATAAGGTACTAGTTGTAGACCAGTGCTAAACTTTGTTGTAGCTGGAAGAAATGGGGAGCTTAATAATGGGAGGAGGAAAAGCATTGGAGATGTTGGAAGTTGGGCCCTGCAAAGATGGCTACCAGGTGGGCTTTTTAATAGGCCGGAGGTTCGCAGATCAGATAAGAAGCAGGTTGGGCAGCGACCTCATTCTGCAAAACCAGCTTCGCCCTTTTGCTCAATCCCCTCAATCCCAGCCGTTGCTTCAAGCTCTCTCATCTAACAATCAGAAGAGGTTCCCAAGATATTGGGATGAGCTTGTGGGGATGGCAGAAGGGAGTGGTGTGGCTGCTCTTGACGTGAGTGTCGTTTTCCAATTTTTACATATAAAGTTTTTTCTTGCTAACTACAGTCATTGTCAAGTAGTTTAACTTGTCGTTTTATTATGTTTCTTGTCGTTTGTTGGAGCAGATAATACTGGTCAACTTCAGGAAAGAGATTCTTCCGTTTCTTCCGAAGACAGAGTTGTGTAGTTCTCCTAGTCCTACCGTGGATGATACCTCAGAAGATGACTGTTCTGATGTTCTTGTTGTTAGTGATTCCATGGCCGTTGCTGCACACAATGAGGATGCAAACGTTGCTCTAGTTGGCCACACGTATGGCATCTGAGTTTAAAAGCCTATTTAATTTTGAACACTTAGCTGAGCTCATAATGTTCAATGAAACTCCAAAGTAATGTCTTTTTTTCACCATTTTTTTTTTGGCAGATATTTAATTAAGGGAGCTCTTTCAAATGGGCTATCATTCATTGCTTACACATATGCAGGAGAGCTACCAAGCTGCGCATTCGGGATCAACAGTCATGGACTGGTAGTAACTCTCTTGTTGAACGACACTATACTTTTAAACCTCCGTTCAAATGTTGACTTAGATCAGAGGATGTCTCTATGCAAGTCTTAAAAATATATGATATAACTCTTACAGGCATTTACGCTGAATTCGGTTCCGCCGTCTGAAAAAGAGATAGTAGCTGGTGGGATTGGGCGAAACTTCATTTCACGAGACCTACTTGAAGCAACAAGCATTGATAATGCATTATCTGTAAGTGTAGAACTTATAACTTCATTGAGTATTCATGTTTGATTTTGATGGTTCTAATTTCTAAACATATGTTTTGCTACTTCAGAAAATTCGTTCTTCAGAATTCTCTGTGGGACATAGTTACAATCTGATTGAGACAAGGACACGCAGGATTGTCAATGTTGAAACAGCATCCAGAAACCGCATTTCAGTCTACGAGGTTGGGGAAACACCATACTTCCATGCAAACATGTATCTCCATCTTCAGGTTCCTCAGGTAAGTTTGATATTGTATATGCAGCGATTGGCTTAGGATTTTGCACAATGGATCAAGCTAGGAGAACCGAACGACATAAAGAAATGTTTAAACATTTAAGCGACTTCAGAATAATGCAAATAGGTTCTATACAAAATGCATACTTATGGAACAATGTCGGTAAGTTTAACGTTGTATATGCAGCTATTGGCTTAGGAGGTTGCATATTATGGATCAAGCTAGGAGAATCAAACCACATAAATAAATGCTGAAATCAATTAATGTTGAAATCTTTAATCGATTTCAGCATAATGCAAATTGGTTCTATACGGAATGCATACTCATGAAACAATGTTAAACAGATGCCTGGATGAAATGAGTTTTTTTCAATTAATAATAAAATTTGGGTCATTGATTCCATGAAGGTACAAGATGAGAACTCAATAAGCAGGCAAAGAAAAGCAGCTGTGCTACCAAAAAGTACAAGAGAAGATTTCCTGGCAGTTCTTGGCGATTCAGAAGACCCTAAATACCCCATCTACATGACAGGTACTTTGGAACATAAATGAACCTTTGTAGCTCCCTTTAATTCTCATGTTAACCATGTAACCCTGTTTGCCTTCTTTCCAGGTCCAACACTTTACACTCTGTGCACGGCTGTAATAGACCTCGACCAACAAACTCTATCAATTATTCAAGGAAATCCGCAGAAAGGAGAAGTTTCACACATCTTCGACATGTCTTCGAAGGACTTAAAGTTGCTATAACAAAAATTTGTAGCGAATTAGTACCAAAGACTGTATTCAAGAAGAATTGTTTGTAAAGCTCCTATGCGGGCTCATAGAGGCCCAACATGTGCCCATCAACACATCGCATTGCTGCAACCTGATCAATCAGAGCAAATTAGTTGACATATTTGAATTTGNTCCATGGATCTCATATTTAATGGGACCATTTAGTTCAGCTCCTAATGCCATTAATTTTGTTACTGTACTGTTGATGTCTGTTACTGTGAACGATAGAAGTGAAGAGTAGCCCTTCTGTATCACATGATCACTGCAACGGTGCAACCCCAGATAGCATCTTATTATAATCAGGTGAAAAAAGACTAAAAACAAAGAACAAAAGAAGCCAAAAGCTAGTTGAAGCTTAACAATTCATTTTAAAAAAAAAAAATTCTACACGAAGCACATAATTACAGTTTGTGTATAGGGGTTTAAGCATATGAGCGACATAGTTAGATTTCTAGTTTTTCCTACTCTACCGAAACAATTTTGTTTTCGTGGACCAAATACGTATAAAAATGTACGTATTTTCGTTCAGACATTTCAACAAACAGATAGAAGGCAAAAGGAGATGAAAAGGAAAGGGCATATACTTTGGGGATTGCATGAGAGCAAGCTTAAGTGGGCCAGATTGAAGCTCGGCCCAACGGAGAGTGCAGACGTTAACGGTGAAGTCCAGTCCTTCGGAGTAGAACCGAGCTGCTTTCGGCACGTCCTTGTGAAGCTGCATTATCCACCGAAACGACGCTGCCATTTTTATCTGCGGGAGAGCTTTTTCGACTGTGGAGAGAGTGAGGCAGTGACTAGCGAATTGGGCCTTTAACTGAGAGATTAAACAAATGGACCTGATTAGGAGTAATTTAGGCCCACGTGAGTTTTCTTTCAGGTGTCTGGCACTTTTACCTATAAAAACTCAAAATAATTATAAAAATACGAGAGATCAGGTTTTTTTTTCAAATTTTCATACGATTTTTATTAGAAATATATCACTTATTAAAATTTTTTTAGAACAATACCATTTTTAAAATAATTTTTGGTTACCAATTTCTGAAAACTAGTTACCTATTACCAGTTATATATCAATTATAAAAATCTTTGATTATTAATTATTATTTTAAAAATAGCATCTTTCTAAATGTTTTTTAGAAAATGATATTTTTTTAATAAAAATTGTACAAGACCTAGAAAAAACACAAGCCACCATATCTTTCAAATTTTTTTTCTAAAAATATCATAAAATACCTAATTTCCTCTTTTCTTTCAAGAGAAACCACATATCTAGGGCCTTATTGGCTACCCCAATGGTGGGTAGGGATGTGTCATCCTTTTTTATTTAAAAATAAGTTTTTCAAAGCTGTCTCAATATTAGTAACAAATGGTTAACAATGGCCATATGTCAATGACTAACAATATAATAGGCTTTAAAAAATCATTTGTTTAACAATTCTCTTCATTCTAATTCTCATATCTATTCAAATAATTGTTTGTTAATTCTAACTTTTTCATTCTAATTGCCTACGACATGATATTTGTTTCAACAATTCACTCAACTCGATATTTTTTTGAGAATTTTGGTATTTGTAAGTTAGAAATTATGTAGTTTATTTATGAATATTTATTCATGGTTGATAATGAGTGAACAATGTTTAAAAGAGAGATATTATATTGTTCTAGACATTAGTTTGCTGAAAATATTCATAGTTTTTATTATGTATCTTTGTAATGGTCTTTTGCACACCATATGTCAAGTAGTTCTTGACCTTAGGTCAAGTAATCCTTGACCACGTGATCAAGTAGTTCATGACTTCAAGACAAGACCTACTTAACATAGAGTCAAATACTACTTGACCTGGGTTAAGGATTACTTGACCCCATGTTAAATAACTTAGATGAGCTTTTTTTCTTCTTTGGCAATGAGAACTTAGATGACGACTTTTATGTTCTTTTTGCCAATATCGTGACTAGAGATTTTGCAGACTCTTTTTAACCTTCAGCTAACTTGATTTTTGCTATTATAGAACTTTCTATGTTCCTTTAGATGAGAAGAATCAATCAAAGAGCTTAAATACATACGTGAGCAAATGGTTTTTGAGTTAAAATGTGATTTTCTGTGATTTTTGTAATCAGATATAAGAAATTCTATATACTTAATGACAAATAAACTACAATCCCAACTGAAAAAATGGAAAAAAAAAAAAAAAAAAGCATTAAGTTAGATCAACCAAATAAATTGATCAAGTAGACAACATCACAAGTTGTACTCGACCTCCAATCAGGTAAATGATTCATGACCTCATATAATTAAAAATTTGTAGCCAAGAAGTACTTGACCTTGGGTCGAGTGGATCTTGATTTTTGCTGAGCTTAAGTGAATTTTGACATGCTGAGATCAAGTGGATCTTGACTTGCTAAAGTCACGTGGAGAGATATGGGTTTTATAGGGAAGTATGTAGGGTGAGTTATATCAAATTCGAGATGAGACCATGTCATCTGTTAGGTTGCGTGTGAAGTTAGGATGGAGGTATTTGAGACTTTTAGTTCTTATAGGCCCCACCTTTTAGTCCTAAAAACTTATTCAAAAAGTTATTCATAAAAATATATAAGATGGGGGAGGAGGAGGGGAATGAGTCCTTTCCATGTCTTTTTCTCTTTAATGTAAAACAAATTTCTAAGGAGTATTTTATAGTATCCTATTTGGTTTGCTAATTCGAACGAACGCATTTAAATGGATGGAGTATTTTTTTTTAATTTTTATAAATAAACAAATTTTGATCAATTTTGTCTCTAAAAAATAATATTTGAAATACAGCAATAATAGAGAGAGATATGGAATATGGTAACCATAGAAAAAAGATATAGAAAAATAGAAGGAAAAATGAGAGGAAAATGTACCTATTCGTCTCACCAACCTTTTACTTTTTAAAAATGGCAACTTTGGAATACATTTGATTCTCTCTTTGTTATGTCTTAAAAAATAAAACATTTTGTTCTTAAAATTGTTCATATATCATGGTAGTCCTAAAAATATCAAAATGGAGTCAAAGTAGTCCTATCCATGTCCTTTTCTCTTCACTAAAACAGTATTAGTCAAGTCTATTTTATAGTAGGCATCCATTTTTTTTGTTTATAATTTCTAACTACGAGTAAAACAATTTTTACACTAGTACTCATACAGTTTGTACTATATACATATAATTAAGTTCTTATATTGAGTATATTAGTTGAGATATCAGTGTCATCAACTGAGACATTCAAGTATTTTGCTAAAAGAGATTTTTAAACACGGGCATTTGCTTTTAAGGAGCCCAAAACTCGTTCATTTTGCAAAGAGACCCTATAGTTCGACTTGAAGAACAGGTTCATTTCACCATGGAGGAGATGCTGGGGAATGTGG
>JXTB01000362.1:111425-132119 GCA_002914805.1 Parasponia andersonii
CTCCATTGGAAGGCGCATAGGGATAGTGATCTTGTAGCTGCTCGCAATTTTTCTAAGTTTGTTCGAGGTGCAGCTCGTTCGGACGTTTACACAAGACCAGTTTCCCTCTACATATGGGTAGCCGGAAGAAAATGCCGGAGCATCCCTAACATGTTTAGGCCACTGATCTTGGGGAAGATCGCCTATTCGGGGACTACTCTGTCTTACCCCGGTTATTTCTATCTCGGGTTCAGACGCGGGGTAATCCTCAAGGTTAATGGTGCTAACGCTTGAGCCGGATTCCCCGGAAAAAGCATTTCCTTCCCTAAAAAGTTCTTCACTACTAGACATCTGAAAAGAAATATGCAGGGGTTCAGATATTAAGGATTTATCCTAAGGTTACATACGTTTATCTACAAAGTTCATCAGAAGTGTTCGAGCAGTTCATCAGAAGTGCTCGAGCAGTTCGTCAGAAGTGTTCGAGCAGTTCATCAGTAGATGAACCGTCAGTTCAGAAGGAGTAAATTAGGGTATCAGACCCTAGGGATTCTCTTCGCAGGACCATTTCCAGCAAATCTACTCTACAGACTGAAGAAAAAGAAAGGAATAAAATTCTTATTTCACTTCGGTGAAATAAGTTTTTCCAGATTGTTGTTTCCAATAATGATAGAAATAAGGAAGAATACTAACCTTTCTTCGAGAGATTGGGTTGATTCAAAACAATGATGAAGGAACAGCTGCAATTGGAGCGATCTGGGAGAATGGCGTTAGGGTTTCTGATTTTTCTGAAGTTCTGAGTTCTGCAATTCTGAGTAAAATGAGAGAGAGAAATGATTTCTGATGTTTATATAATCTGACTACCGTTAGATCGCAGCCGTAGATCAGAGGATTCGAATTTTAAATCTGAAGGCCAAGGATCGCGCGGGATTTGAATTCATCCGAAAAGTCAGGATAATTTGAAATTTAAAAAGATTCGGTGACGGTTGGTGTCAATCACGCATTCTCGAATCTCGTTTCTGGCTACACGTGTTCCGTTCTGACAGAGACGAAGATACGCGTGATCTTGAAAGGAGATTTGGAATCTAACGGATCTTCGATTACTCAAACTACAAGGTTTATGACGTCACAGGGTCGCACGGTAATTAGAAGCTCCATTTCGTCCTAAAGAACTAATGGAGCTGGGGGGCAATTGTTATGCGGTTTAAAATCCTAAGGTCGCATAAGTTTTATATGCGACCTCCTCCAAGAAGGATATATGCGACCTCCTCCGTGATGCTTATATGCGACCTCTTCTGCAGGTTTTTGTGCGACCTTCTCCGTCCAGTTTTCCTTAACAAATAAGAAACCTATAGGAAAAGGGAAACACAAAAACACTATAAAGGAAACCTACAAGAAGAGGGAAATAGGTGAATGCTGTGGAAGAAACCTACAAGGAAAGGGAAACTGAAGACTCCTATTTGCGATTAACTAAGTTATCCTTTTCGAGTAGTTATCCAATTGTATTGTTTATAATTAACTAGTTATCCGTTTACTTAATTGGATAATTACCCAATTGTATAGTTACCCGTTTATTCAATTAGGATCCTAGAGACATAAGGAACCTAGGGGGATAAGGTCACTACAATCTATATAAAGGGGGGCTCTATGTTCCGAAGGGGTCATCACAAATTCTGGGCAGAAACAAGTCACAGAGAGTAGAAGTCAGAGCAAATACACGCTTAGGGTATTCCAAACTTTGGGTAGTCTAAGTCTTGAGCATTCTTCAATAGCATTCGAGTATTGTACCCTTGAATATTCATCAATATAGTAAAAAAACAGTGGACGTAGGCTCATCTTTTTCAAGGCCAAACCACTATAAATCCCTCTCTCCTTATTTGCTTTGATTATTTATTTCAATTTACACAAGCCACATCTCTTAATTATTCATAAATTTATTGTTAATAAAACCTCCATCAACAAGAATATCTTTGAAGTTTTTAAAATAGTAGTGTGACTTTGATTTGAAAATAGAAGCTAACAAAATCAAATCGTCAAATTTAAATTCTTAGCATTACTTTGTCAACGGTCATGATTTTTGGTACATTTGGCAAAGCTAGGTTGCCTAATTAAACCATGTTGAAATCTTTCATTATAATGGATGGATGGGAATACTATAGAAGCCTTTAGCTGCGCATGTCTGTCTTCACAATTTAATTTTAAACAAATCTTAGTCCACATATTAGAGTGATGCCTTTTCCTTTGGGAGCCTATCCTCCATAATGTTTATAGTTTACTTTTTTCTGCTGAGAGGGGTTTAGCAAGTTTACTTGATTCTAATAATCAAATAGAGGGAAATGATTGAATTTGTTTTACTTTTTGGCACGTTTACTTAATCTTAATCATTTTCAAATTAACTGAATTACAGTAAAATAGATGAAAATGTGAATCATCGTATCATTGAAATGACAGAAAAGTGAATCAAAATTGTAAAGCGTCATTCATGGTCTAAATCTACCCCATAAAAAGTAATCGAGTCTGAGTATGAGTAATATCATCATTGATACCATAAATGAAAGTGCTCAAATTCAGTGTGTTTGAATTGGGATAAAAATAAATGAATAAATAAATATACTTGTGTGGTATGCGTTTATTCATTTAAACTGAAAAATTATTAAGAAAAAACAAATCACAGTAAATTTAGTTGTATTGTTAATGTAAAGGAGGTCCCTGAAGAAAAAAAAAACATGTAGTGAGTGAGGAAATGTATTACTATTTACTCACAATACTGTTGGAAAAATAAAAAAGGGAAACAAATCCTTTTCAACTAAACATACCCAAAAAAAAGGACGTTTCAAAGGGAAACAAAAACTGACCCATTAGATCCAAAGGAAAAGAAAAATGACTTCAAAAGTAGGGAGTGTTGGACATTATGTTATTACGGATCTAGCCGAACATATTTGTTCTGTTTAGACTAAAAACAAATCGGGTTCTCAGTTCCCATACAACCACAACTCACATCTATGGCTACCTCAAAGCTGGGTACACCAATGAGAAATACCCTTTTTATGTACTCTTGTAGATAGCCAAGAAAAAGAAAAGTTGTATACCTACCGAGACCACAAGACAATGTCCAAAACTGAAGTTGGTCTTAATCTCATTTATTGATCTATCTATGGAACAACATTACACTCATATACAGGCTTGAATTTCCAAAATTACAGCAGAGGAAGATGTAGGTATATATAGCTATAGTAGTAACACCACAGAGATATTCAGATCCTGAGTACCATGTCGTATATTCACATGACGAAACTCCCCAACTGGGAGTGAAGCAGCACCAGCCAAATCACTTGATAAGGCTGAATGGCAACCTTAAACAATTTTTAGACAAATGAGGGAGGCTAACAGGAAATTTTGGAAGCTTTTAGACGTGATCGCCGACTCTTTGACCTTGCCTCGAGAAGCTTTGCCTTCAAAGTATTGTCCTTTACCCCTATGGGCAATTTTGAGGAAGACTCGGGTATGTCAAGATCCGGGGATGTAAGTTTTGCCATCCACTGTCGTACTGGACTAGCCTGATTCCTCCATCCAAAGTTACTGCAAGAAGCCTCACCACTATTATTCTCAAGATGTAGATTTCCACCATCTGAGATCAAATATTGGCTTCTTATGAGACTATCAACCGCGTGATTCGAATTATTCCCACGTGTTTCATCATGCTTCTTTATTTTCTCATAGCTTGCGTCTTCAGTCACTTCACGGTGTTCGGGCATCTGAGATACACTTATTTCATTTGGCTTCCCTTCTTCACTTCTCCCCTGCTCTGTATTTACTAACTGGGATTTCTTGTTTCCATCACTTGACATGGCTCTAGCCATCTTTTCTTCGAACTTAACTTGCAAACTAGATGGAGTACGCCCTTTTATCCTTTCGCCGGACTCGACTTTTTTCTTTGTGTTTCTCACTATCACAGTTTCATCAAGACAGTCATCTGCAGCTTCCTTCCCATGCGGTTTAAACTCAGTATTGTTTGGTTTTTGAAGCTCGAAACATTGTGAACCACTGCCTACTGAATCATCATCGTCATCCACATCTTGAGGTGCACTCACAGCTTCATTCAGATGAACAGACTCAAGTGAATTCCTGCGCTCCCTCTGCAACATTTTTTCAGTTTTATTAGCATGCACATGTTTGGCTTGGAGGAAGGTTTCTATTTCAAGCCTTAATTTGTCTACTATGGAGTTCTTTTCAGAAACACCACACTGAGCTTCTTCTAGTTGCATCTGCAGCCGTTCATCAAGCCATGATTCAGATATATGTAGAATTAATTGGTCACGGTCTGCCCTCCCAGTCCAATCACCATCAGCTTTTTGTTTCAAAGCATGTACCTCTTGTTCGTAATCTGTTATGCCCTTAGCAAATTCATCACACAGGTCTTCCAACAACTTCTTCGACTTTTTCTCTCTTTCCAGATCTTTCAGAGCACCTGAAAGTGTAGATTTTACCTCCGAAAGTTCCCTAGCTAATTTTCTATGCAGAGACTCTGATCGTTTTCTTAATTTCCGCTCATCTTCAAGCTCATCCCTCACAGACTGAATTGCAGCATGAATACGATCTTGTTCTTTGCTCTTCCTAACAAGTTTATCTTCAGTGACTTGCTTCACCAGATCATCTATTTCATGTCGATCAGCTTGTCGTTCCCGAAGCAACTCTTTGACCTTCAAACGGGCATGTTCCAGCTCTGTTTTTAATGCCTTTATTAATGACATATTGGAGGCATGCTGTTCTTCCAAGCTCCAAATCCTGTTCAAGACTTTCAGAAGTTCGGTCGATGTCTTAAGACTATAATGTGACTCACCAATCCTTCCCCTGAATTCTAAAGAACTGGTAGGAGTAACTACAGCGTTATAAGGTGCCACCTGAAAGAGAAAAGCATGTGAAACCAAGGTAAATCTGCTGTCTCACAGGGTTTTGCTTGAAAATGGGGCATTTGAGTAACCAAAACATGATTAATTCCGATGAATCAAATATAAGCCTAAACAAAAAGAACACTGATCAACAAAAAAGATGCTTACCTCCAAAGAACTACCATAACTTGCTGGAGATACAGGTTGCAAGGCATGATTGCTCCTTTCAATCGTTCGATGGTGCTGCATCAATGATGCAGCGACTTGCCTCCTCAAACTGCTCACACTCGCTGGCTGTCATGGTAATCAGGTAAAAATCAGTTCTCAAGGAGATATCTCCCGCCTAGAAACTTCAGGAATGGTTCCTTTCACAAGGCCAATGCTGAATTACAATTGTATTGCAGGCTCAAAAACAAGCAAAGAGTAAATGATTGAATGGAATCAGTGTACTATGAACATAACACTGACTTAACACCCAATTGTTCAATGTAAGAAACGTTTAACATACACCTGATTTATCTGTTATGCATGTAAGACTACTAGTTCGATCCTAGGTAAAATTCGGCTACAAAAACAATGTAGCAGTAAATTAAACTTGCTTCAGAATTTCCTCAGCAAAAGAAAGAAAAGAGAACTAAAAACCAATGGGACTTGACTGATAGTAGCCATTATTGTCGGAAAATAAAAATAGAAGATAGAAAACAGGTTGAATAGTTAATGCTGATAAAGACGTAATAAATTTAATAAGAAAACATAGGAATGAAATGAGGTACTGCAAATTGAGTTAACAAACACGAAATGGACATTACCAAATCTTTTATTTGCACATATATAATCTAGACCATACTCAAGCTTATTAGTAGAACAAAGGCCTCTATAGCAATGGGATCTTGCACATACTAAGCCTGAAGGTCAAACTATGTCTAACTTTGGAACAAATCACCAAGGCACTGAAATTAAACAAGTAACTGAAATTAAGGACAAAAAAAAAAGCTTCATAGAGTAAATTGTCCAACCTAAAATGGATGATTCATCAATCAAAGCCTTCTAAAACCATAAATTTCTTTCAACTATAAAACCCATAAAAGACAAGAGGTCCCCCCCCCCCCAAAAAAAATAATAAATAAATAAATAAAACCCACCATAAAAAAACCCCAACTTCTAAATCAATCAGAACTCACAAAGAAATAACCAAAATTTGCCAAACTCAAAACCCCAATTAAGAAAAAGAAAAATTAAACTCTGATTAGCTGGTGTAGCTACCTGGTCAGGAGAGCTGGGAGAATTTTCAGCAAGAAAGTGCGAAAGGTCAAGAGTGGCCTTCTCCTTATGAAGGTGATGATGAGGGTGGTGGTGGTGAAGGTGGCGCAGCCTAGTTGGAGGAACCCCATTGGCGTGCGGACCAGTACCACCCCGGTGCATTTTAGCAAGAGGCAAGTACTGCTGAAGCTCCCAGAGAGCGGCTGCAAGCTTTCTAACAGAGACAGAAGCACTAGTAATAGCAGGCTCTTGAGAAGGGTGGCCTTTGTTATTATCACTCCTAATGATGGTTTGAGGGTCAGAAGAAAGTGAAAAAAGTCTCCATGAGGACACCACTGGAGTAGTACAGGGCCCCCCTCCTCTTCTTTTCCCTACCAAAACCACCCCTCTTCTCAACTTTTCTCCCAAATTTTCCTCCTTTTCTGCTCCTACTTCGCCACTTCTCTCTCCTACCCTTTTCATCTCTCTCTCTCTCTCTCTCTCTCTCTCTCTTAAAAACTTCAAGTCTCTCTCTCTCTAGACTCACTCCCCCTTCCAGGAGGGTGATTATTCCTCTTTTTTCTCTCTCATCATTTATTTTTTCAAGTTGAATTTTTTCACTTTTTGGGGTTTTTCTTTTTCTCTGTTTTTGGTTTTTGTTATGTTTACAATTTTTGTGCTCTGTATTTGTTTTTGTTGATGATCACCCCCATGGGAGAACTCGAGAAGAGTAGTTGTAATTACCTGCTTCGCATTTACTTAGGTTCTTTATATTGTACGGTGTTTGTGACGTGACATGTCGTTTGAAGATTACACGTATTTTCACTGTACGATAATTTACGCATGGGATTTTGAATTATGAGTAAACTATTAAGTAGTCCTTAAGTGAGATTTCTTTTTTCTTTTTTTTTTTTAAATCAGTAACTAGAAGATAAGATTGGAAATAATAAAATATAAAAGAAGAACATTCTGATTAATTCATATTGGAAATAATGAATTTGGTCGGCCCAATATTTGTTGTTGCATTCGAGAATAATGGATTAATTATTTATTATTGTTATTCTTTTTTTGTGGTGTTGTTAAATTTTGGCTTGTGTTGAAAAAAAAAAAAAAAACCACTTTCGGCTACAGAACGTGCATGACAACATTGAATGTTTTTGTCATCCGTGTCCACCTGGACAGGTGGAACAATTAAATATATTTGAAAAAAAAAAAAGAAGATAAGAAAACAGATGTTGAAAGCCATTGAGAAATCAAATATAGGACAGTTAAAATATTACTTGACTTCAGGTACACATAAATGAACGAAAGAACATACATAAATGGGGGGAAAATATTGTCTGGGAAGAACAAGTGTTGGATGTTATGTGTGTGGTTTTATTTGGAAATTTTATTCTTTTTTATTTAGTTTTCTGAAAATAATACTAGCACTTTCTTTGGCAAGGAGATGATATGATAGATTGCGTTCTGCAATGTATTTCCTTGCCGTGTTGGATATGCACTGCAATCCCTGAAGTGCTATATTCCATTACAAGATTTGTCCAATTAAATTTTTTTTTTTCAAGAATTTAAACCTTCTTCTTCTCTCTCTCTCTCTTGTTCTTTTTAATTATGTAATATGTGAAATTTCATAGTTTGCATAAAATTGAGGCCTATAATTACTAAAAAAAATTGTATTATCGGTTTTTATTATTTGTTTTACTATTTAACACATAAATTCCAACGAATATTTTATTAATATTAAAAAGTATAATGAAATCCTAATATTAACTAATAAGACATAAAAATTTTAAAAAAAATGGAATTAGCATTCCCATATTATAGATTGGATAGAATCAATTAATTCCTACTATGCACCAATCAATCATCCATATTGGTGAAACAATTACCTGAAGCATGCAAAATCTTATCTTCCTTAACTTATCTTCCTTTTAAAGGGTGTAGGGGTGGCAATCTGTGTCGTGTCGTGTTTAACTTAATTAAATTGTGGATTAACCTACACGTCACATATTTAATGAAAACGACGTGCAGATTGATGAGTCAAAACGTATATAAATAGTATAATTATTAGTTTACTCAATTTTTTTAATTAAGTTTTACTATAGTAAGAGAAACTAGTTCATTAGCTTTATGTTTTTTATTTTATCTACAAAAAATTTATGAAAAAATATTTTTTTTGAAAGTAATTATTAAATATAATTTATTAAAAAATTACTTAATCGTGTCAATTCGAATTAATTTCGTGTCAAACAGGTTCAATTAATTGTACGAGTTTCGAGTTGTGTTATCGTGTCATGACCTATATTGTCACCCCTACAAGGATGTAAACCTCCTCATCCTCTTTTTCTCTCTTTTTTTTCTTAAAAGAAAAAAATGTATTATGTAATAGAGGCCTTTGTTCTACTATAGCTATAGAATGTATTTTCTCTCTTTTGATCTACAGAATTGTGCAGAGTTTTAAGTTAAATTGGATAGTTTTAATGACTTGAAACATTCAAATTATGTCAAATTGCTCTCCCTTGCCTTTTTTCCGGAACCGGGAAAAATTTGGTTAAATTCACTATAAAAGAGAGGGATTTTTGAAACCAGGAAATGATTAGGTCTCTTTTTGATCGAGGATTAAAAAAAAAAATTGAAATCATTTACATAGTTCTACGAATCATGTTTAGTATAAATCTTTAATTTTCAAAAAAATTCTACTCACTGCATTCAATTAAAAAAAAAAATCTACTCACTTTATATTTAGATAATAACAAATAATCATTCATACTCTTTTAATTTCTTAATCGGCTTTTGAAACTCTTTCACTTGTATGGATTGAAAAAACATCTCACCCACTATTCTCATGGCTTGCGATTCCTTATTCTAATTTGTGATGGTCTAAATAAGTTATTCGATATATTATAGATTATAAATTTTAGGACTGAAATACGTCATGAGTTAAAAGCATGAAATTGTTTATAAACTCTCCAGGATTATTGTTCAAAAGATAATATCATATATCTCAATTTTTATACTAAATTATTTAGTTAAGTAGTAACAAATCACATTATATATATTGGTATTAAAAATTTGGTTTGGAAAAATTTACTCAAGATTTTTATATTCTTTTTTTCTTGAATCAAAGTTTTATTCTATTTATATATATATATATATATATATATATATAAATTAAGAGAAACAAGAATGATTGCGTACATATATGTTCGAAAATTCTTATAGGATTTCGGTATATTATATTTTAATATATATATATATATATTTTTTTTTCTCTCCATTCAAGCTTCTTTGTGATCGGGATGATGTTTGTATGGTCTCTTCCGATGTTTTATAAATGTGGATTTTTAGAATTTGATTTCAAAATCAATATAAAACTAAAGAACATTAAATAATTAGGGACGTATGGTATATATAGGGATTAAAACTGGGTGGAAAAAAGAAAAGACAATTAAATTCAATGATGAATTAGCGGTTTATTAAGTAATAAATGAATTTTAAATTTAAATAAAAAGTGTATTATTAGAAATAGTATAAGGAAATAGATAAATGGGGGACGATAGATCCACTTATAATAAAATTAATGGGAACACAAACAGAGATCTATTTTATGAATAACAAGGGTGGTAATAATAATAAACACTCCTTGAAAAAAAAAACTAATAAAAACAATTTTTTTTTAAATTTCTTAACTAGTTTAATTTAGATTAGGGCTGCTTTTATTCTACTTAGAGGACTAATTTAGCCTCCATTTATAAATTAACATACATTCAAATATTATGTTAAATAAAACAACAATTTTGCACCTAATGTATTTTTATCACAATTGTTTTATTCAAAACATAACTATAATATAGCGCAACAATATTACACGACCAAATTGGTTCCAACAATTTTTCTCATATTTCTCGTTTAGCATCTCATATTATTTTTTACACGTGAGTTTTGGTGGCATACCGAATTTCATTTCTAATTTGATGTTAAGATACAATTGCCATGCCCTTCTATCGCTTTTATAGCTGACTCGTGCTCACAGATAATGTCTTACTTGTCGCTGTCTAGGTTTGTTCCTACTGAGGTTTATATATAGGTTTATATGTAGGTATTTTTTTTATTTCCACATGGGTAATTTTGTTAATAAAAATTTATTATGTATATTTTTTATTATAAAAAATATGAGAGAGAAATAGCATGAACGATGCACAACTTTTTATACTCCTTATTATAATCATTAGATCGTCATTAGATAATAATCCAACGATTAAAAAAAATACTTACACATAGATAAAAGAAAAAAGTACCTAGTAACGTGTATATATATATAAGGCACCAATTCGGTAGGTATTTTTTTTTTTACCTATGCATAAGTATCAATTTGGCCAATGAAAATTTAGCATGCACATTTTTTTATTGTAAAAAGTAAGAGAGAGAAAGATTATTAATGATGCACGTCTTTTCATGCACTTCATTATAGTCATTGGGTTACCATTAGATGGTGATCCAACGGCTAAAAAAAAATATATATATATCTATCTATAGGTAAAGAAAAAAAAATACCTATTGGATTGGCAACCATATATATAAGGTTTTAATATGTCCTTTTCTAGAATTAAATTAGCTAATTGTATTATTTTGGTAATGAATTTGCAAATACCTATATGGAGTCTTTAGATTGTTTTTACCTTCAATTGTGTTTTGTTCTTAAGGTAATTATTGTTTGCGATGACGGAGCTAGCTTAGGTTGGCCCTCTCAATTTTTTAAAATTTTCATTTGTATCCTAATATTTATAACAATATTCGATTATATCCTTTATTTGTCCTCTTAAATTTTAGAGTAATACTAGGTACTAGGGGCACCACAAATTTACACCAAAAAGTTATATCACATGATGCTGTATCCATTTCAACTATTAAATTTTAAATAGTGCGGTCCCACTTTAAGTAAAATAGTGGTTAAAATGGATGACAATCATTAGTGTAAGTTTTTTGTGTCAATTTTTAGCGTCTCATTTATTACTCTAAATTTTAATAAAGTAAAATTTACTCACATATTTCATTAAAAGGTTCAATAATACCTCTCATTTACCCTATTGAATTTTATGATTTTTAAAATTTACTTCTATTATTATTATTAAATAATTAATTTTTTTTCACACTTTGATGAATATTTTTTCTTTGGAACTCAGTTTAAAATATCTTTTAAACCATGTCCATATTGACTATATGTGTTTCAAAATGGTCATTTTTAGATTGCTCCCCTAAATTATATTACTTAATTACAAGTTAATTTAAAGAAAAAAAAATTATAAAAAGCAAAAGAGAGGGGCACAAAAAAAAATTAACATTAGATTTTGTCCACTTGAAAAACTTTTCTGGTTCCGTCATTGATTGTTTGCAAAGCATTTGGATAAATATCTGATAAAATACAACTCTCGTATGGATTATGATAATTCTTGATAGGCATCTTCATTACTGTACCATTTATAATAGGATGAATCACTTAAGTATATCTAATTATTGACTCTTTTAAGTTGTTTAGGACACAATCATGAACATTAATTTTTTGGTTAAGAAAAAATAGCACATGCAACAAGTATTTAAATAGTACTAGTGTTTTTAAATTAATAAATATTATTTATGGATAAATTAAGAAATTATTCATTTATTGTTAAATTATTACCTTTTTTGAAAATAATAATTTTTCATATTTTAATTGTATTGATTGCTAGATTTTTTTTTCTTTTTATAGATTAAATAATGTATGTCATATTGGTTTTTTTTTTTTTCTTTTGCTATGGATGATGTTAGATATTCCAAAATTTTTACTAAATTTTTGATAACACATGTGCTTATGAGTTATTATTATTTAATTAGTGTATTAGAACTTATCACAAATAAATTATTCAAATTTACTAATGGAATGATAACAACTCACATGCTACATGTATTAGTATTAAAACTTTAGTACACAAACATTATTCTTTTGCTATAAGTTTTGGACTTCTTACAAAAATCTAATCTCAAAGTCCAAAAAAAGAGGAAAAAGGAAAAATGACATTCTGTATATCTTTTTAAAAAATAATACTAAAAATACGACCTTCCTAAAATATTTATTTTTTCATAGACATTCAGTGGTATTTTTCTAAATGTTTTAGTTATTGAAAACTGAGAAACTAATTTAATTAACAGAAATTAATTTAGTTTCTTATAACTAATAATCATATCCTATAGAAATCAATTTGATTGCCGTAAACCAGAAAAAAAATAATATTATTGAAAACTAGATAAAAATATTACTTAAAACTAATTTGATTTTCTAGAAACCAGAAACTAATTTAGTTACTAGAAATTGAGAAATTAATTTTGTTATTAGAAACTATTTTAGTTTTTTGTGACAAAAATAATTAGAAAAATGCCACTGAATGTCTCACAAAAAAACAATTATTTTGGAAAGGTCATATTTTTGGTATTATTTTTAAAAACTTAGGTATAGATGTCCAAATCCCATTAAAAATCTTGGATGGGCTATTTTTTTCTTTTTTTAAAAAGAAGCCAGCTTCAATAAGAAAAACATTATTTTTTAAAAATTTTATTTAGATTAATACCATTTTAAAATTCATTTAGAAAAGAACAACTTTATCTTCAAAATTGGTATTTTTAGAGATATTTGAGTTAACTAATCAAGCTGCTTGAGAGGTAATTTGACTAGTTATCTCAAGTACCTTAATAATTGGACAAAAAAAAGGGTTTTCTTTTGGATAATTTCTAAAATCATATTTTCCAAAATAAATGTGAAAATTTTCAAAAACTTTCGCCTATTTTAAAGTTTCCAATTGTTTTTAAAGTTTGCCTTATAAAATTAAATTTCCTCTAAATTTTAATTTAGAGACGTTTATTAATTTTTGGGCCTAAAAATTACCATATACCTAGTTAGCTATTTTTTCCTCTCTAGTTAGTATTATGGTCAAGTTATTATGGCGTTTTGGTCTCATAATTTGGACTTATTTTTTTTCCAATTTCATTTGTTTTTTTTTTTTCAGTAAAAGAAGTTCGTGAGATTTGATAGAAGTTGGAACCTCTTTCTTTCCTCTCTTTCTCTTTTGAACTTCTTCCAAGTAAGGATTGCTAGGGTTTATGCCCTAAAAGTATGTATATTTTAGATATTTATTGAATTAATAAAATGACATTTTTCTATTTGAATTTGTGCATAATTGGTATATCATTAAATATCAAAAAATCCCTGATTTATTTATGTGACCATAAATTTAGTATATAAGTGTTATATACACGAGAATTAAATTTATAGATAATAAACTAAATATAGTCCATAATAATTAATTAAAGTTTTAGATCTTTAATTAAATATTATTAGTACGGTCCATTAACATCGAGAATGTAATAGTCTTATCCGGACTATTGATGTGTTGACAGCATAATGGATGTACTTTATATAATTTGATTATATAAGACTGGACCAGACATGATTTGAATCTCATATAAATTCCATTAACTGTTGAGAATTCAAATAATGTCACTAGATGATCACATGTAGATCAATCTTAATCCTGAATAGTTATAGACTTCTATTTATAAAATTATGTTCTTTGACATACTTGTTAAAGGTTTGTTTTTAAATAGATCCAAGTACTTGTATCTTGAGAGCATGATGAGATGAATAACTGGGAAAGTAACTTACAGATATAGAATCCATTCCTTCCATTAGGAAGCTAGAAAGATGATTCCTTTGTGTATTGATTCAGGACTTGAACAGTCTGAGTACTCAATTTATAATAGATTTATAAATTAATTATTCATTAGAGAATCAATGGTACACAAGGATAAAGATATAATTGGAGAGGTAAACGGAACATGACCTAACTCCAATTATAAATTATTTATGGAGGATTGAACTACATGTAATAATTAAATCGATGGACTGCTCACTGTTTTCTGAGTAAATTAATTCTGTAATTTCAAGAGTACAATTCCGGATTTTTAGTGGAATAATACTGGAATTAATAAATTGGACAAATTAATTAAAGAGTTTAATTAGTTTTCATAATTTATTGGAGCTTAAATTACAGATCTATAAGTCCCCAATTCCACCCCTTACAAACACTGTACTGAATATTACATTATTTTTGTTACTGCACACTTTGTCTAGATAAATAGTTTATCTATATGTAAATAATAATTGTTATTAATTAATTAATTAATTAATTTTGAATTAATTAATTAATTTTGAATTAATTAATTGAAATTTATGGAGAGATAAGTTTCCTAATTTTTTTAAATTCTGAATTTGAAAATATCTAATTATCAGATAATTAGATAAATAGAAATTGGGAAAGTAACTAAAAGTGAAACACTCTTTCTTGAAAGAGTGAATTATCTGCTAATATACATATATATATATATATATAGTTTACGTTTAATATAAAAAAGTTAGATAACGTTTTTTTTAAAAGGTTATATATATTAATTTGATTAATATATTATTTATTAAATAGTTTAATAAATAAATAAATATATATATATAAAGGAAACCTAGAAGATAATTAATATATACTACGTATTATGTATTATTTTCTACTGAGCCTCCATAAATTAGAGAGAAAAACGAAGAGAGTCTTCCTATTCTTTTAGAATAAAACTCTTGCACTCTCATATGTTAAGAAAATTACAAGCGCCTAAGGTGCGAGTTTTAAGAAATTGTATGCAACACCCACACATTCATCCAGTTGTGTTTGGGCTTAGATTGGAAGATCGTGGTTGAGAAGACAATAAAACTAAGATCCGCTGATAGGCTACAAGAGGTATTAGATATATTCTCTTTGCATGTTCCTATTTACTATGAATTAATACTATGCACTCATATAGTCAATTATTTTAAATTTTTTTTGAGTATTCTTAAACCAATCTTCCGTTGCGAAAATCATTTTTAAATCCAACAAGGATATCGTGACAAAGCTGGGTAGAAGAACTTGTATATAGAATCTCATGGTAAGGAAAAGCATGCAAACGGAGCTTCGAAGTAAATTTCCAATATTGTCATACACCTTGACGAACTACTGACGAAGCGCTCATATTCATGAACAATTCGCAAAAACATCGATGCAAAGAACTGTGTTTTATGAATTCATACTAGAAGAGGTTTCAGAATGTGATAATCGTTGTTATTCATACAATAGATGATTTAGGTTTTAGTTAGTTGAATGAGGAGAAATAACTAATCATTTTCCAAATTGTTGTAGTGGTGTATGTATAATATTGGACTTGGCCTTTTCAAAAACTTGTCTGGGTTTATTACATTAGTGATAAGTCTATGTTGCCTTGGAAATTTAGACTATAAGTTTGTAATCACTAAATCTTTGAATACGTCTATTAGATGATCAGACTTTACTAGCTTATTTCAGTGCTTTTAATTTTAGTCTCAATAGATGTTTAATGAATCAACGCTGCATGTGTTGAAACCCAAGTCTCTGTTTTGACAGTTATCTCATGAATATACCGATCATGGACGTACGTACTCGAAGTTCCATTTCTATATGTGAACCACAATTTGACACGTATGACACCAGTGGTAATCTCTAAAACGATAGCTCATGCCTTGTTATGCAGATTAAGGTCACTGATGTATGTTCTCTAATTGAAGTCTTTGTTTCATCTGTGTTTGGCAAACACATATATTTGACAGAGGGGAAACTTGTATTTCATGCTATGTTTGTTAGTGGCAAAATTCGTTTTGTCGCCTATTAGATGTATTTATATTTTAATTATTTAATTGGCAGAGCTTTCTATTTACTAAAAACTTCTTATCTGCTTATAAATACGTGGTATTGGTATTTATTCGATCGTATTTATTCAATTTGGCACATTCTCTATTAAAATTTAGTCTTATATACAAGTTTAATGACTTCTTATTATTTTGTAGAGAATTTGGAACTATATCTGAGTTTAATCTGACAACTCTTGCCCCAATTAATTAACTAATTTTCTTTGGGCGAAGGATTATGAGGGATCCATGAAGCTTATAAATTTAATTTTAAATCTTGTTGTTTGGGAAAATAGATATTTTCAAAAAGATCTTTTAGCGAAAGACCGAAGGGCCTACTTTTTAGAACATTTTAGTAAAAGGTCTCCTTAAATTATGTTTTGGTCTCTTTATCGTGGTTAAACAAAGAAATTTGATTTTATGTTGTAAAATTTCAAAAGAAAAAAAATATAATCCCTGTATTTATTTTAATTGACAGATTTATTTATAGAAACAAAACTACTTTTAACACTTGAGCAAGTACTTGAAGTAATCAGGCTTGTTACCTCTTCAAAACCTAAATTTGTTAAAGGTATTGAGATAACTAGCCTAAGATTTTTCCAAGTCATCCGAGATTTTCAATTATAGCATTCTAAACTTGTATATCTATAAGATCCCGATACAGTTGTTGAGTTATAAATTCTAAAGGCATTTTACTAAAGAGTTTTAAATAGTAGGTTTTTTTTCTTTTGTTAAATTGCTTTTCGGAAACTTTTGCAAAAGGCCACCAATATTATATTTTTTATGTGCATACATATACTTACATTTGTAAAAATGAGATAAATACCATCTTTTGTAAAAGATTACTGATTTCGGCAATCGAATTTGGTTTCTCTGAAACTTATCATTTTTTGTTGGGCTTTCAATTTCGCAAGTTTACATTGTTACTTTATTGGAGAACAAAAAGTATTTATTTTTAGTCTAAGCTCTTACAAATCACATCACGTAATTAACTCGATCAATATTTAATATCAATTTATGTGATAAGTGAGTTGTCGGTTCTTTTTTTTTTGCTTTTGTTTTTGTTTTTGTTTTTTTTTTGTTGTGCGTGGTTAACACCGTTATAGGGAGTTGCCATTATCAAACAATATTTGTAGGAGTAATTGTTGGACCTGTCTCCTATGGTGCAAGTTTTAATGGGCAGCTCGTAGTGAGGAATGAGGCACAATTCATTAGTACATTACTAGAGTTTAATTATTTGGAAAAACCTAAGAAAGAAAACTTTGACTGTATACACGTGAAAAACAACGCGTTATTTTCACACACATTTTTGTACTCGTTTAGACAAGTTCTCTTTCGGCTATATAAAGAGAACGCATGTTCATTATCAAATGCACAGAAACAACAATATCTTTCTCTATATATCATGTATATATCTTTCTCTCTCGTGAGTCCGTCGTGATGTAACAACTAGCGTGACAATTTCAGCCAACAGTTCTTAATTTTGGTTTGTGGCAAAAATTTTTTATCAGTAATTGAAGAATAACAACTAACATGTCACGTTAATTAGTACTATTAAAAGAATTGAAACAATAATCGGAATCTCTAGCGCCGCTTTTTATGTATATTAGAAATTGTATTGGTTATTCTAATTAATCTAATAAACAATCATTAGTAAGCTTTTGTTTAATGAAGTAATCAATGGCAAAATATTTCTTGGGAAACATCGGCCGTGTTTAGTGAAGTATGTATCACCTTTCGTTTTTCGCTTTCATAATTGTCCACCATAACTTAGTATATGTTTGTATGATTTTATATTTTCCTGATCATTGCTTGAAAGGAATAAATTATATTTGTGCCATTAAACAGTCGGCAGAAGTAAGAACTAGATACCCTCGTTATATACATATACTATACCAGTATATCGGCAATTCAGTAATTTTTTTTTCACCTAAGTATTATTTTAACTAATTAAAATTTATCATACACATTTTTTTATAATAAAAAATAAAAAAAATATTATTAATGATATGCGTTTTATTTGCACATTATTATAATTCTTATATATAATGACCTAACAATTAAAAAAAATATTCATAAATAAATAAAAAAATATAATGAATTAGCAATCTATATATATAATCCGAACCGAACGGGCCCGTGTGTTATGTGTACGTGAGCACTAAGCGAAGGCAGTTTCATTTTTTTCCCCTCTTTCCGGGTAATGGTATGCCATCTGCCCTAGCTATATATGGTTTCTTTCCTACTCTTTTTATTTTTTTGTTAAAAAAAAACTAAAAGTTACTCTTGTCCTTAGCGAAAAGATAGGTCAAAAAACGTGCCCGACGAACTGGATGATATATGTTATATTCAGGTTGAATATAGTTCAGCCACGTACTGCGATATTGGATAGCGTCTATATATATTTATTTATATATATATATATATAATGGGCACGAATCTAGTAGGTTTCTTTCCTACTCTTTTTATTTTTTTGTTAAAAAAAACTAAAAGTTACTCTTGTCCTTAGCGAAAAGATAGGTCAAAAAACGTGCCCGAAAAAGTGGATGATATATGTTATATTCAGGTTGAATATAGTTCAGCCACGTACTGCGATAATGGATACCGTCTATATATATATATATATATATATAATAGGCAGAAATCTAGTAGTAGATATTTTTTTTTTTTACCTATGCATAGGTATCAATTTGGCCAATGAAAATTTAACATGCATATTTTTTTATTGTAAAAAATAAAAGAGATAAAAGAGCATTAATGATGCACGTTTTTTCATATATTTCATTGTAGCCATTAGATCACCATTAGATGATGATCTAACGGCTAAAAAAAATACCTACCTATAAGTAAAGAAAAAAAATACCTATTGGATTGGTAATCATATATAATGGGCACCAATCCAGTAGGCATTTTTTCTTTTTACTTATGCATAGCTATCAATTTGGCCAATGAAAATTTAGTATGAGAAACACTCACAACTATATATATATATATATCGTTGTGATATATATATATGGTTGCCAATCTAATAGGTATTTTTTTTCTTTACTTATGAGTAGGTATTTTTTTTTAGCCAAATGGTGATCCAATGGCTATAATGAAGTACATGAAAAGACGTGCATCATTAATGTTCTTTCTCTTTTTTATTTTTTCCAATAAAAAAATGTGCATGCTAAATTTTCATTGGCCAAATTGATACCTATGCATAGGTAAAAAAAAAAAATACCTACTGNATTGGTACCTTTTATATATATATATATATATATATAGTTGTGAGGGTTTCTTTTACAATAATCTTAGCTCCAAGAAGGAGAAGAGCATTTAATATATGTATACTAATTAACTTGTTTGTGTGGGGTATTCATGAATATTGCACACCTTTTTTGAACAAATGAATATTAAGTATTTGGTAGCATAGTTTGCAATGTAATGTGATAATTTTCCATTTCCTAGTTCTCACGGTTTATTATGAGAACCTCTAGAGTACTTTGACGTTTTAGAAAGCAAAGTGTCGGAATAACTTAGAACCCTGTATTCAATATTAACTCATCAATTACATAAAATTGTTTACATATGTCAGCAAATTGTTTATATATTTTCCATATCAAACTAATTAAGCAGGAATATTTCTCTCTATTTTAGAAAAGACAACATAATAAAAAATATGTCATCATGATTTTGGCTTTGAATTTTATCACAATATTGGCCAGCGACCATTTAATTATAATCAGATCGTAAGGCTTCGATTGTCAAATAAAGCAATAAACAGTCGTGATTCTTCATTCTTGTGAACTTGTGATTAATTGTGTTGTTTACAGCTAGGCAATCATATCAACATCGGCATTCTATATATGTTGTTTAACTTTTCAAAGCAAGAAAAACATTCGGATTTTGGTGAAATTAATCATATATATATATGTATATATACGATATACATTTATTTGTCCCTTTATCTCTATTACATTCTCATTCTCATAAACCAATTCTAAATCATTATTAGATACTCTTCCTTACCAACAATTAAAAGCCGGATAAGTAGCATAGATAATATGAATGTGTGTGCATATACATATACATATATGAATATAAATATCTTGTCAATTAATTCTATGATTGTTTTAGGAAAATTATATATTTTGACACAAACACAACTTATCCAACTCTTCCGAATGTGAGAGCGAGACTACTATTTTTTGCGGGCTTTCTACATAAATACGGCAAAACATAGCCCATTTTTATAAAATACGGCTTGTACTAATTTAAAAAATAGAGTAAATTAGACCCAATATCCCTTTTTGGCTGGGTATTTTCAAGTTGCCTGTTTTTAAAAATTAAATAATATATTATCCGTTTTTTCAACTATGCTTCCAATTTTACCCTTAAGCATTGGGCCTTTAGACTTAGCTGTTCCTTTCCTTTCCTTCCCTCTTCGCCTCTTCCAGAAGACTTTTCCTCTCTCTAATCAGTTTTTGTCGTGCTCTCTCTCTTCTCTCTTCTCGCTTCATCTCTATCACTATCTCCATCTTATTCAGTCTTTCTCTCTCTCTCTCTCTCTTTGTGATTCAGTAGCCGTCATCTTCTTCATTAGGTCGTAGCCATTATCTCCATCATTAGACTAGTTGAAGAACGTCATTGATATATATCTTCTTGTTGTTCTTCAAATTCTGAAGTTATGGTGCTTTGTTCATGAAATTTAGTTGTTTGTAATTGTGTCCTTAAGAAAATATATGTGAAACTACGATAACTGCAGTTCTTCTCATAGTTGCATTAAGATTCGAAGTTTTCTGTTTGGATTGTCATATATATATATATATATAT
>JXTB01000362.1:136077-167674 GCA_002914805.1 Parasponia andersonii
AACCTCTATTTGAGAGATAAAAATGTTAACAACTTGTTCACCTAAGATTAAAAAGAACCTAAACTGTAAACGACTAGTTTACATTTGTATCTAATTGTATATCCATATTAATTCTATTATTCATTCGTATAGAAAATAAAACCTAATTAATGGTAAAGCAGCTTACTATTTACATCCATAAATATAATTGTAAACTATTAAAAATCATAAAAATTTATAAGAAATAGTTCTTCATCATTAATTGGAGTCACTCACTCTTTCTCTCTCTAAAGAGGCAATGATGATGATGAGAAGCTTACATTAATCTCCTATGGCTGATTTTGTGCCTAAATATTCAATAATAGCTTCGATTCCGAGTTTCATTGAGAAAAATGTCTTCGGTAAGGTGTTTTTTTTTTTCCTGTTAAATCGGCCACAAAACCCACTCCAAGCTGATTTATGCAACGATGATGACGATTAGAGAGAGATAAGAGAGAGAGTCGTACGATTTTTGGAGAGAGAGAGAGAGACAGAGAGAGAGAGAAGGGGAGAGAGAAACCATAAAACAAGTGTGAAAGGAAGAAGAAGTGGCTAGCCTTAGGTCTTCAGGTTTAATTTTAAAGGTAGTTTAGGTAGTTTGCAAATAAAAAAGGGTATAAACAAAAGGTACTAAGAAAACTAGAATTATATATAATTAAGTATAAATGTTGAATTTCTCCTAAAAAATACGAATACTTATGTAAGTTTGTTTTAATAGTACAAGGCGTCTAAGGCAAAACTTATAAATATATATTATATTTAAAAGCAAAAAGAAAAAGAGATGCGATATAAAAAAATAAGGGATATTATAACTTTTATACCCTATATTTTGATATTTTGTTCAAATTATACATTCTATTTTGGTTATTATCAACATTGACCCTTAGATTTGAAATCTATTACAAATTTATACCCTGACACCAATTTAGAGCAGTTAATTTACTATGTTGCTGTTTAAAAAATTGAAAATAAATCATATAAAAACTGATCCGAGAATAAGTTTATTAAATCATCATGATAAATTAACTACTTTAAATTAGTGCCAGAGTATAAATTTGTAACAAATATGAAATCTAATGGTTAATAATAATAATAGCCAAAACAGAAGGTATAAACTGAACAAAGTGTCAAAATACAAGGTATAAAAATGATAATTTCCCAAAAAATAAAGTAGTGGGCATGCTCTATTGTTGAGCTTGTCTACAGACTATTGGACACGTGTTAGTTCTAAGCACTGGCACAGTTTTTTATTTTAAATTGTTTTTATTAAATTTATTTTATTTATATTTTTTGATTTTTCCCCCAAAAATTGTTTTTTTATTCCTAATTTAATTTTATACTTTAATTAAGTAATTATTTTAGATTTTAGTAACTATAAATTTTGGAATTGCACTATCACACATTTTTTGAATAATTTTTTGTATTTATCTAATCATAATCTTAAATAGAAAAAACTAGTATAGCATGTTTTTGACTTGTATGCCAATCTCTTTCAAGTTTTTTATAGACTATTTTTGTAGAGTGCTTATGGTAACTTTTTTTTAAAGAGTATCCAAAAATTCTTTTTAATTTACGAGATGATACTAAAAGTAACTTGTTCTAGTACTAAAAATAACTTATGGATTTTTTTTTTAATTTTCTCTCTTGATTGATACTTATAACAAAATCCTTAATTTACTTATTTATTAAATATTATAGATAACATATTATTATACTACATTTTTTTTATTTAGAAATAGAGAGCCTAAAGAATTCAACTCTATTTTTATATCTTGGATACCTATAGTAATTTAGTAAGATGCTTCTGATATTTTTTTTTGTCATTTTTAATTTACTTGGATACTATAGATATTTGATGAGTAATTAATCCACTCACAAATCAAGTATCATCCAGTTCAAATAATTATAAGTTTTAAAATATTTTTGTTTGTTTGATGTATTTTTACTTTATTTTAGTAGTTCTTATGAATAAATCAGAATCAAGATGAATTAATGCCAAATAAGGGTATTTCAACATTTTTGGAATGAAATTGAGTCTAATACGAATGCAACTTAAAGAAATCAAACAAAATAGAGCTAAAATAACGAAACAACGCACTCGAGAAAGCTATTGTGCTGATTTTTTAGAACCAGGAGCATTGCAATACTGTCTGGAAAACAAAGTTTCAGAACCTAGAGCACCGCGGCACTCTGCCGCATCTAGAAACATGTTTTAGCAAGAGTTTTTCTTATCCTCTTTCTCATCTTAATTTTATTTGAATTTTGTATTGCACTTGAAGTCATGTACATGTTTAGATATATAAAATTTTTGTTGAAATTAGTATTAGATTCTCCTATGTTGAATTAATTATTATATGCTTGAGGTTTGATGTAACTTAAACATTAATTCTTTGTCTTAATTTCCAATATGTTCTTTGATATTATTCTTAAATTTATTTATGCTATTTTATGTTAATGCTTCTCATCTAATTAGCTACTAATTAGATGATTTGGTTTCTAGAATTCGGCACTTGATAAAGTGAATTTTAGAAACAACTATAGGATAGTACAACCTAGAATTTGTAGAGTTTGAAAGAACTTATAATTTCCTTTGAAGCTATGATTAAAGAATCATTGAACATAATGAATTCTTAATTTCTAAGTTCAGAATAGAGATATTAGAATCATGATTTAGGAATATTTTTACTTAGTACTCGAGAGAGAGAGTAGAAATATCTTTAGATTCTTGACTTATAAACTAAGAATAATTAATTTAAACATAATTCGTAATCAAAAGACATGGTTGATAGTTAAGTGAATTCAATCCCCTACTACATTTGTGCATAGAGTTTCTATATTTTGTTTTTGTGTTTATATTTATATTTATATTTATTTAATTATAAATTCATTTACTTTGGTTGTCTAGATAAAGTTATATCATGATAATTCTAATAATTAACGATAATATAACACCTAATTTCTCATGGGATTAATAACTATATACTTATCACTTTATTACTTGTTTACGACTCATGCACTTGAGATATTTTATGTATATATATTTAGCGTAACAATATTTTATAGATATTTATAGTGCCTACAAGTATTTTTATAAAATACCTATGGTACCTAGAAATATTCTTATAAGATAGCTTACAAGTATACTATAGGGTACCTATTGTAAATTTTGTAGTAAGAACCTTTGATACTCATTCTTATATCTCATATATCTATAGTATAACACAAAAATACACTTAAGTTTTCTGCAAAAATTAACCTTATCTTTGAGTTTTGCAAATATATCATAATATTTGAAATTCTGCCAATGTTTAACCTATTTTGACAAATTGTGTCTCTTGAACAATATAAAGACCTTTTTACCCCTCGTTAAATTATTATAGACTTCCCAGATATAATGATTGTAATATAAATTATTAACTTATTAATTATTTATAATATTTAGTTTCTTTTAAAAAAGGAAAAAAAAAACAAATTCAATCAAGTATATAAAAAAAAAAAAAAATACTAAAAGAATCCCATAATCGCATTTGTACTCTTAGGTACCACAAAATATGCATAAAATTGGAATGCGTATCTCTTGTACATGCACTTAAGAAGGCAGAAGGTGTCGTGGGAGCCACTGAAGATGGAAAGCTCATCGGGAGTTGTGAGGAAGAAGGTAGTTCTTGTAGATATATTCATCGGCTTAATAGAAGGACGACATACTCCAGGTCATGGTTTTCAGCGAAGAGTTCCCCTACTATCAGCCACGTCTCGTGAAGCCGACGACGATGCTCCTCAAACCAAACATGATTCTGTCGACGTTCAGGGTGAAAAAGATGAGGCGGTGGTGTGGTTGTTGGTGATGGGAGATTGGATTTGGTGAAGAGGAAGAAAAAGATGCACGTTTTTAGAGAGAGAGACAGCGAATGAGCAGAGTGAGAGAGAAAGAATCTCTCTGGTTTCTTTTCTTTTTAAAAAACTAATTAAAAACAAATAAAAAAAGGGTGTAATGGTCTTCACACTATTCAAATTTTGAATAAGGTATATATTTGCATAATTTACAAAACTGAAAAATGAGATTAATTTTCGTAAATAAACCCAAATTTCAGAGTATTTGGTGTCATTAACCCTAGTATAATATAGTAGGATATATTATAACCCAAAAGAGAAATTTCGCAAAGATGAAAAATTCTTTGATTTATTTGAAAAACGTCTAAAAAATTTTAGTTTTATAAAATAGCCAATTTTAGATAAAATATTTGGAATTCCATCTCATGGATCTCTCTCACAGTTCATATGTATTATTAAACATAGATCAAATAAATACCGAAAAGATACTGCAACAAAAAATGTCTTTCAAGACGCTTTATAAGTACCTTGAAAGGCCTTTAACGGCACCCATAAAAGCGTCTTGGTTTCAGGTATCGTGATAGGTCTTGGCTACAAAGGTGCTTATAAGGTGCTGTGCAAGGTCTATCAAGATGACTATTAGGGGCCATGAAAGGCATCTTCCACGGCTCCTATAAAGCGCCGTGAAAGGAATCTTCCACGGCGCCTAAAAAGCGCCGTGGAAGATGTCTACCAAGGTGCCTATTAGGCGCCGTGAAAGGCATCTTCCACGGCGCCTGTTAAGCGCCTTAGTATAATATACCAATCCATATAATCTATATATATACATTAGTTTTCTAAGCCAGACTAATATGATCATCAAAGACTACATATACCACAAATAAATAAAGATTAAGAACTTCAAATAAGAAATTGTGTTAGTTCTTCGACCCATTCTTCAAGAAGTCCGTTGATATCATCCTTTGTATAGAAATCTTGTCCATTAAACTACAAATTCAAACACCTTATTTGTTAGAAAGTTATCAATCAAACTATAAATTAGAATAGAACTAATAAAACATATGGTTACATACCATTGTGGTAAATGATTTAACATTGGCTTGTTCAATGACTTTTCTCATAAATTTATATATGTAGAATCCACACTCAACATTTGTCGGTTGTCTTGGGCACTATACATAAGCATAAAATAAACATAAGTAATTTTAATTAATCTTCCACCTAACAAGTGTTATTAATTCAAATTCAGTACCTTTATTAACTTATAAACCGGACTATTTGATCTTCTTTTCTTCTCTTTTTCTATATTATATATCTTGAATGCACTTTGAATTGGAAATACACAAACACAATAATAAAAAGTTAGCAATAGCAACTATAAGTAAAAATACCATAAGAAACTAAATTATAACAAAATAATTATTAGTGAACTTACTCGATTATTGTTAAACCAATTTCTTCACGGAGAGCTAAGCCGAGAGGATCTAGAAACCATGCATAATCTTTAAGAGGATAAATGATAAGCAACATCCAATGGTCCCTACTCATAAAATTGATGATAAAGATTATTAATATATAATAATTAACTTCATATAGGAAGTAGTTAATCATATAACAATTTGTTAAGTTTAAAATCTTACCCATGATTCCAAAGTGTAATTAGAAATTGATATTCATTCTTCATGGATAACATCCGGGTTGCTAAACTTATAGCACGATCCTCACGTGGACCACCTTCTGTAGCAACTGCACTAGGATCCATGAACATATACCTAGCTTGATAGCCATATTGGGTCACTAAATGGTGTAAATACCTACAAGTACAAAATGCAATGTGAATTATATATTGTATTATATAATTACCAACTATAGATACATATATATATATATATTAAAAAAATAAATTTCTTACCTCATGTATAACGTAATAGGTACGGCCCCAATCTTTTGTAATGTGTAAAACTCAATTATGTCTTCTTTGAATATGGACAAACAAAAAGCTTCTCCAAACACTTCTTCATCAAAGAGAACATTAACAACAACACCTTCATCTACTCCTTAAATGGTATTCAATTGTAATTTAGAAGCTGGTGCACCATCAACAAATTTAAACTGTGTTTGTGTAACAGATTCCGCTTTATTTCTTTATGGATGTACTCTTTCTTGTGTTTGAAGTGGCTGTATTTGTAAAGATTTATTCTTCCCCGTTTGATACCTATTTATATCATTAAACTCCTAAAATCCAAATAAATGATGAAATGTTAACAAACAAGTTAACAATTCTGTATACATGTTTGCGAGGCAAAAATCTTCTATGGCCCATATAACTCAATTTTCTAGCATGTTTTAAGAACTGACAACTTATTTTCTCGTCACAAATAGGACATGCTTTATATCCTTTAGTGGAAAATCCAAACAAATTCCCATATGCAGGGAAGTTATTGATTGTCCATAGTAACACAGCCTTAAGAGTAAAATCTTCATCCTTATATGCATCATAGGCTTTCACACCATCATTCCACAAACTGTTCAATTCATCAATCAACGAGGCTAAATATACATCAATGTCATTACCAGGTTGTCTAGGTCCTGATATTAACATTGTAAGAAGTGTAAACTTTCTTTTCATACACAACTATGGAGGAAGATTATAGATTACGAGCATTACAAGCTAACAACTGTATTTGCTACTTAGAGTTGTATGAGGATTAATATCATCCGCAGATAGACCAAGACAAAGATTCCTTAGATCACTTCCAAAAGAAGGCCATTTGTAATCTATTGTTTTCCAAGCTGGTGAATCGGCTGGATGTCTAAGTTTACCATATTCTATCCTCTCATTCGCATGTCATATTAGATCTTTAGCATGCTCACGATTTTGGAATAGATGGATAAAACGAGGAATTGGAGGAATATACCACAAAACCTTTGTAAGAGTTCCAACTTTTATCTCTTTAGAATTCTTATTCTGTTGCCACCTAGGCTCACCACATACTGGATAACAAATTGCATCTTTAAATTTCTTTCGATATAAAATACAATCATTTGGGCAAGCGTGAATTTTCTCATATTGCATACCCAATGAGCATAATGTCTTTTTAGCCTTATAAAAGGAAGGTAGCATCTCATTATTATTTGGCAATATCTCTCGTAGTAAAGCTAACAAGTCTGAAAAACTCTTATCATTCCATCCATATCTTGCTTTCAAATTATACAATTTCAATAATGTAGACAATTTTGTAAATTTCGTACAACCCAGATAGATCGGTTTCTCAGCATCATTAAGCAATGATTGAAACTTAATAGGATCTATATCTATTTCATATTATATATCATCAATCATTTCAAAAAGATCATCATTTAAATCTAACTCATAATCATCTCTTATACTCTTCTTTGACGAACATCCGGTAATTGGAACTTTTTCACCATGCTAAATCCATTGTTTATAACTTTGATCTATTCTATTGAAATATAAGTGTTCTTTTATCTTTTTAACACCTATCTTTTGTAAATTTCTACATTTAATACACAGACATGGAATTAAATTGGAATCTTTGACATTTTCAATAGCAAACTCCAAAAAACTATCAACTCCCTTTCTATATTCAGTCGTTAGTCGATCTGCCAATATCCATTCTTTATCCATTCTAAGTACAATTGAAAAAAAAAATAATAAACAACTGATATAAAAAACTAACTAATTCAATTGAGTACTATAAAAAATTGTATATAATCTCCCCTATTTCTAGCATTAACCAATTAAGTAACTAAATCACCAATTATAAATTAACACTCATTTCAAATTATTCTTATATTTCTAAGTACTACCAAATTCAGAGCTTAATTTATTTTTAAATAGTCTTATTTGTTACAAACAATTTGTCAATCAACCAAATATAACATATGACAAAATAATATCAACACAAATAATAAACTCAACCAATCCCACACAATTATAACATCATCATATCACCATAACATACAATTTCCTATATGATATCATATCTTATCTAATTTAAATTTACTAAAATAATAAGATAAAACCAATGTGAAAGTGATATACATAAGTCAATAAAAGAAAAAAATTTGAGAAAACATACCTCAGTTTACTCAGTTGGCTAATTCACAAGTAATCTCAGTACTCTAAATCTACTAAAACCTATACGCAAATTAAAATGATAAATTAAATTAAACATCTATAATCCATAATATTTTAAATTAAACATTGAATATGTAAATTTCTAAAAAACTACACAATATTCAATTAAAATTGCATAAATTTGGTTTAATTGACACTAAGAATGCATGGAAATTAAAAAGCATAACCTAACATGAATTGGACAGTTTGAACTGAATTAGATGATTTCCATGATTTTTGGTGGTTTTTTTGAACAGTACTCCTACTTAAAAAGAGCTTCCCAACATGTCAAACCATCGTACTTTCAGGAAGAAAGAGGGAAAAAAAATTCAAAAACATCATATTTGGAGACTTGGAGTAGCCAGAAATGTCTATATTTTGTATCAAACTATAATCCCTAAAATACAATGCATGTAAAGTCCCTTTCACATGACACCAACACTCAGCAGTTATATTCAAATAATGCCATCAAATAAAGTCATCTTTAGCTAAAAGTGTGTTAATTTCATTAGAAATAAATAAATTCTCAAGCTCCGGAATATACAATTGAAAGGCGGAGACCAGATACTCATTAAGCATAAACAAATATAACCTAAAACATGAAATTTCTCCAAAATAATTGGTCAAAATCATGGTTAAAACAATAAGTAATCTAATTTTAGAGACAAAAATGAGTTTAAAAGCTTAAAATTACCTTGTTTACCAGAAAAAAATGGTGAAAATGGTGGAAGGGCACTGGCCGCGGCTGGAAGTGAAGAGGAAAAAGGGTGAGAAAAGTAAAAGGGAAAAGTGACATGGCTTCGTTTTTTTGGATTCTTTAAATAGGACCCCTACTTCGGTGCCATATGGGCGCTGAGAAAAGTATATCACAGCACCTAATGAGTACCGTGAAAGTTAAATACCATTGTGCCTAAAAAGTGCCGTGGTATATGTGTTACGGCGCCTTATAGGTGCCGTGAAAGTTATATTCAATGGCACTCATTAGGTGCCATTAAAGATACTATACCACGACACTTTTTAGCCGCCGTGGTATTTCTCCGTTTATCACGCCGCTTGTTAAGCGCCGTGATAGTTAATCAATTATCACGGCGCTTCCGTACACGTGCCATGATAGTATACATTTTTAGTAGTGAGAACATAAATCAAATATAAGTCCAAGCATCATCATCATCCATGTCAGAACAGACACCAGAATGACATATATGGGTTCGCAGACAAAAATAAAAAGTAGTAGTCTTGGTTCAATGCTAAAATAAAACTCAAACAGTCCAAACACCATAGTAACATACTTCAAGCATTATCAAGATAAAGAACTACAATCCCGATGACTTCTTACTCCTCTTAATCTCCAAAGTCACACTGGACATCACCTGAGGATGAGAGGAAGGGACTGAGCATAAACTGCACAGTAGAAAAAATAGTTATCTCGATCGAAAATATTTTAATGATGGAAAGCTCCTGCATGGCTAGTTTAAATCTAATGCATACATATATGATAATCCAAAATCAAAAATCGTCACGCATATGTATAAATAAATCAGTATAATCAAAACCATTCAATTCAGAAGCAGATGACACAAATCAATCTATAACTATGAGCTCACATCCTCTCATCTGTGAAAACCCAGGATGATGACACTGAGTATACATAACAGCCTACCTGACACCTAAGTCCATACCGGAGGGGATACCTATGTGTTACCTATCAAACCTGGAAGAGCAACCGAATTGCCTACGCCTGCTAAATAAGGAGGTAATCAGAAGTAATAAAACCCCACACGGATTTATGGACTCTACATCGGTGGTGGGGTACGTAGTGCCACATTGTAAACCCACGATACTAACATGGTACTCATATATGATCTTATGACAAGTGCAACACAGAACTAAAGTGTAGAAATAATCGTACTCTGGTTTTCAGGAAAATAAGTATATTAGGTTTTTATAGAAAAGCAGATAACATAATAATCTTATTTTTGATATACCTAAAATAATCTGTACTCAGAAAATCCCCAGAGCAATATAGTATATGTGTATATCATACCATTACAATCTATTACATATGTTCAAGAAATTCAAAAACTACATTTGTTCTCATATATTGTAGAAAATAAGTTTTATTCAAAAATAGTAGAAAACGAAGGTAACCAAATCCCTACCTCACAAGAATAGCGATACTACGCTATTGAATCCTCAAGATATCGTTGACGATCGTCCAGAGGGTTGGGAACTAATTCCAAACTCTCGATCGTCCTCTTGCAAAAACTAACTTCTCAACAGAGTTTCAAATCCATAAACGGACTTATTCACTGAATTCCTAGCACTCAAAATTGCTAGGTTAGACATATAACTTATCCAATTTGGGTCCACCCCCACACCGGACTGGTGGCATGCAAATCGAGATAAATCCTAGCCGTCTGATTTCGATTTTCGTGCCGATTACCAAATATAGGCAATATATATATATATATATATATGTATATTAAACTTCCCCATTTTCCGAATACAATCCAAAAATGACAAAAAAAAATCATGATCCAACGGCCAGATTAAAAAGTCAACTCAAAAAATGGTAACTTTTGATTCGGACAGTATGGGGTTAAGATATATATATATATATATATATATATATATATATATATATATATATATACCTTGAGCTTCCTCTCGACGAGACGAATCCATCAAGCCCAAGAATGTGAGCTAAAACGGCTCGAATGACGCTGGTGATGAAAAGTTTCGAACAGCTGAAAATGGTATTTTGCGGTGAGGGAGCGTCGGCAGCAGCTTGGGGCCAGCAGTGGAGCACCTGGCAGCATGGCGAGCTCAGGCCGGGCTGGTTAGAGGGTAGACGGTGACCTAGCGGTGCGGCCTCCCTTGGTCTGTTGGCTGAATACGAGCAGAGAGAGCGAATGGGGGGCATCAGGGAAGAGAGAGAGAAAGTGAGTGGGAGGGAGAGCCTATGTGGGTAAGTAGGGGACTATGCATTTTTTAAAAAAATTTGCACTGTAGTCCACAATTCTCAAATCTCTATCCATTCAGTCCCACAAAATTTACAATTTAGTCATTATGCACAAAACTTTTGTAAATTAATCATGTTATTATTATATTCGAAAAATTGGTAAAATGTCCAAATTACCCTCCAAAAGATCCGAGTTTTTACATGATATATGTAATATACTTGGATACCTTGGGTATCTTTGTAAATACTTGTGATAACTATAAAAATATTTATAGTGTTACAAGTATAATAAAAATAATACCTATTTGGTAAATTTTGTAACAAAAAAATACCCAACACTCATTCTAATTTCCCAGATAAAATAATCTTTCTTACCTTCCTTTTTCCTCCTAAATACCATAGGTATCCTTAAAAGAAAAGATAGTTATGGTACCTACAAGGATACCTACGGCACCTATCAAAATAAAACACTTAATATTTTTTTTAATTCCCACATACCATATTTATATTAGACGGACAACAATATATAGTATCCCATATGGATACGATAGGTATCCAAGCCATATCTTATCATTTTTTGTGGTTGGATTTTACGAAAAATACAAAAAATTACACTAAAGTTTTAAACAATATGGTAAAGTTATGTTAATAGAAGTATTTAATAGGTAATCTAGTAAGATCTCTCGGCACCTTTTATATATATATATATATATATATATATAAAACACCAATTTAGTAGATATTTTTTCTTTTTCCTATTTATAAGTATTATTTTGGTTAATTAAAATTGATTATACATATGATATATTTTTTCATAGTAAAAAAAAAAAAGAGAAAAATATTAAATAATGAGTATTTATATTTATTTTTTTTTTAATTATTCAAATTATGATAATCATTGGATTATAATTCATTGACTAAAAAAATACTTATAAATAAATAAAAAAAATGCGTAATTATATATATAAAACCTCACCTGAATACTATAAGTCTTTTCGTACTATGTTATCTTGA
Source organism: Parasponia andersonii (assembly GCA_002914805.1). Taxonomy (NCBI): domain Eukaryota; kingdom Viridiplantae; phylum Streptophyta; class Magnoliopsida; order Rosales; family Cannabaceae; genus Trema; species Trema andersonii. Next base: position 148,044 of record JXTB01000362.1, read on the forward strand.
CATGTATTTTGTTCCTCTCAATGAGACCACACGTAGGAAACCATTGGTACATTAGTAAGATAATTATGGTAATTTATAATTTTTTTAAAAAAAATTATCTGAATACCACTGCTACAAGGGTGTTGTTATTTATATTTTAAATTTTGTTCGTGATATTTTTTTCACTCGTACCTTTTTTTTTATATTGGAAATGACATAATATTCAAGGAGCACCAGCTCACAAAAGAGTACAAAAAAGGGCCATCACCATCATAAAATGACCAGGTCTGAGTTCGTCGTGATGCTCGGGCCGCTAACGAAGTATGATATAGTTCCTGCGGTTTGGTGCCCTCTCCCCTTAGGTTGGCTAAAAATCAATATAGGTGTATTCATTCGAACTATAGACTCAACTTTTTCTGCTCTAGTTCGCAATAGCAGAGGAGAGGTGATCTGGGCTACGACAAATATAGTTAACTTTATAAAGCATGCGATTATCGAAGCAACAGTGCTTCTTGCCGGAATTAGAGTGGCGATGGACAAGCGACTCAAATGTGTGATGTTTGAGTGTGATTGTGCTTCGATAGTTCATGGGATTCAAGGGTCATTGGACAATTTAGACTGGAACACCAAGACTCTTCTTCAGGACTGTTGAAGGCTCCTTCAGCAAAAGCCCACTTAGCTAAATTATGAGCTCCAGAATTGGCAGATATGGGTACTAGAGAAATTTCCCAAAACTGTAAATATATGAGTGCCATAACTTCCTAAACAGAGGGGTCCGGAGGAGGTTGACATTGAACCATTGTCGTTGATCGATGATATAGGATGATTTTATTGAGAAATTATCATTTTTGGATGCAAACAACCCAATCCCATTTATCCACTGTAAGGTAGAATGGCAGAGGGATTTGGCAAATGAGACGGACATCATCTTCTGAATAAGCACGCCCAAGCTTGCGTACATTCTACCGAGGACTAGGAGATATAAAGTCGGCGACCCGAGCAAACCCCGGACCTGGAGTTACTATTGGGTTTATGCAGAAATTATGGTTTTTTCGCACCTAGGGATCGGTTCAAATGTAAATCATTGTTCCTTACGTACCCGATAACACGCAATCTTTGCCACCAAGTCTTTTATGCCCACAACTGCTTTCTAAAATTGCGAGTCTAAAGGTTGACACGATGTGTCAAGGAAGGTTCTGGACCTTAAATCTTTTTCTTATCACTTTCGCCCAGAGGTCATCACACCCAGATTGAAGAAGCCAACCCCATTTTGCTAAAAAGGCTCTGTTCCAATCAGATAGTCGCCGAAGTCCAATACTTCCTAAAGTCTTTGGTTAGCAATAATGATCCCCATGCTTTAAGGGCGAGTTTAGGATTTCCAGTAGGTTTGGACTTCCAGCAGAACCATCTTAGGAGTTTGTCAACTTCCAAACAAATAGCCCTCAGGAGCTTTGAGGTTTATCATTCCATACAAGGGCATTGCTTGACCCAAGGAGGAGATTAACGTCGGAAGACCTGCTTTGGATAGGACCTTAGATTTCCACCCAACAACTTTACACTGAACTCGGACCACTATATAATGCCAGTCCTTGAATTACTTTTCTAGAAAAACAAAAGAAGGTCGAGGTGCTTAGTATTTTCCTTGATACGGGGAGATGTTACTTTGGGAGGAGGTCTTTGAGACAATTAGCAAGAATCGTGGTGATAATCTTGTAAGTAATGTTGCATAGGCTTATTGGCCGAAAATCATTCAACAAAGAGGAGTATTCTCTCTTCAGTAATAATACTGTTTGCCATATTGAATTCGCTCAAAAACCGCTCGGACAGAAAGAAGTCTTGAACTGTATTAAAAATATCATTAGAAATAGTATCCCAGTATGTTCTATAGAAAGTACCTGAGTAGCCATTTGGACTTGGGGCCTTTCAAGGGTTTATGGCAAACAGGATATTTTATATCTCGTCATTTGTCGGGAGTTGTGCCATTGCAAGACTTTCTTCAATAGATATTGGTTACGAAATTTGGCCATCTAGATCATCTAGGAATGGAGCCCGTAAAGATGGACAAATTTCCAATTTCATTCCTAGAATTAAGGATAGTCCCATCTTCCGCCTTGATAGAGTTGATTTGATACTTCCCCTAACGAACAATAGTTGAGAGATGACAGAACTTGGTACTTTTATCACTATCTATCAGCCAGAGATTTCTAGATTTTTGACGCCAAAGGCTTTCTTCACATTTCGGCAACTCTTCAAGACAGCCCCAGAGTGTGAGAACTGGCTTGAGGAGGCTTTATTAGCATGTTGATCTGCTATCTGATAGCCAACATTTCTATATGGACATGCCCAAATTGGTTCCTATTCCAGAAACATAGGACTTTCCTCGTTATATTCTGTCTACTAATTAATTGGTAGCCTGGGTTGTTATTGGAGTAGGAAAACCAACCTTTTTTAACAACTAGGTGTGATCAAGGGTCTCTTGTCCAAATAGAATGGAACTTGAAAGTTGTTTTATCTGGACATTATCAAGGCAATTAACAATCAAGGGGTTGTGGTCTAAGAAGGTTGCCGGCAACGATTGGATCGAGGTATAGGGGAACACACATCTCCAAGCATCATTACACAATGCATGATCAATTTTAGAAAGCGTAGGCTGAGCCTTTTCAACCATTATGCTAAGAGTATTTACGACCATGAACACCCAGATCAATTAAGCCAAGATTTGCAACCACGTTACGGAGAGCTTGGGAAGCACGTTTTGAACTTTTTATGGAACCTGACCCATCTCGTTGACTATCACATAAAGTGCTGTTAGGGTCACCCACTAGAACCAAAGGGAGGGGAAATTGAGCAGCAAGTGACCGGATATGACTCTAGAAGCTTACTCGGCCAGAGGTTTTTGAAGGACCGTACGTAAATGGCTGAGGGAAGCCATGGGTTTGAAGATGGTTCTAAATGGACAAGGCATGTGATTGAATTCTTTTCCATCTTTACGGGCTACAAGCAACATAAAAAATCACCGGAGAGACCAACTGGTGGAACATAGAAAAAATGTGGAAATCCCCACGCCTGCAGTTTTGAAATCATAGTAGTTTGAGAAATTAAGGTCTCTGAAAGGATAAGGAAACCTGGGTAATGAATTTGAAGAATGGCTTGGATTTCTTGATTTGTCAATACCTTAGGGAGGCGCCGACAATTTGATGTCAAGATCTTCATCTGCCCAGCGGGGAGCCGTTAAGGCTAACCCATTGCATGTTCATAGTGTTGACTATATTCTCCCATCGTTAGTGTAAGAGTGGTGGAAGATATGCTTAATATCAACAGAGAATAATTTTAGTGATAGAGTGAAGAAAAGAAAAAAAAAAAAGAGAACCTTAATCCAATCCTCATCTCAACACTAGAGTCAAAATTAGGTCGAGTCCGGTCAACCTACTCAACTCAAAAATGACCTCCTTGACTTGTCAGGTTTAAAATGTTTTAGCTTTTAAATAAGAAATAGGAAAATATAACTTAGGATAAAACTTAAGCAATCCAATAAGAGATAAAACCCTAGTGCTGTCATTCACTCTTCTAGACTATTTTCTCTCTCTGTGTCATCTCTATCTGAGCATAAGAGACTCAATCATCAGCTGCGTGAGCTCAGGAGTCCAGTCAGACCAATTCACCTCTTTAGAGTCCCGCACTTTCGTTCGAGTTTGACTGTGACTTCTACGGTTCTACCATCTATTGCGAACTCAAGGTTTGTGATTTTTATTTTCTTGGGTTTATGAGTTCGACCTAAGAAATCTAGTCTACTTGTTCTTCTACTTCTCGCTAATTTTTCGTTTAAAATGTTTGAAATCATTACTTTGATGAATGCATGTCTTCTTATTTATAACACAACAACTGTTATTTTTTATTCCTTTGCGTCATAGTTTGGGTTGTAAATATTTTTATCTTATTGTATAATTGTCAAATTTATTGTAACTTTATTAAAGTTTCACTAGGAATGACAGTATTATCTTCCCGTAGAAACATGGTCTTGATTATTTGTTTTTCTTTCTAATGGCTTAAAGATTTTGAGTGATATGAAGAGAGTGGAAGTGTAGCTAACTGTATAAATATATTTATGAAGTTCTTTATGCTGGTGCCGCTATTAGTCTTTAGATTAATCTATTACTTGTGATATAATTGCTAATGATTTTTTCTCATTAGAATGTTTGATCTGTTATTTTTTGTTATGAAATTGGGTTATTGCAATTACTCTAAGTCTGATTCCATTATGATAATTTTGAGTATTTGGTTAATGGGTATTCGATTAATAGGTAAAAAAAGATTTGCTTTGATATCAATGTAGTCCTTTTATATATATGTATATATATAAGAAAAATAAGGACATGATGATAGACAGAGGAGCTTAGTGTTTGATTAATAAATGTTTAATTACTCTAGTTTGATTTCATTAATGATATTTAATTATTATTATTTTTTTTTTTTTGTAGATGAGCAAAGAAGATTGTGTTGATTTAAGCTTTGAAGCCGAGGATGGTGATTTAAATGAGCTTAGTGAGGAAGATGATGATGTGATAGACGTTAGAAATGCGAGCAATGCAAAATTTAAGAAGAAAACATTGAACTACAAAGTGTGAAAGTCCTTTGCTACACTACCTTTGGGTCTCGATAAAATGCTAAAAAACAAGTTGCATCTAACAAATATGGGACAAGTAATATGGCATGCTATCTTAAAACTCGTAAAATAAGAGATACACGTGACATTGGATAAATGCTTATTTCTCTTGAAAAAAATTTATATTTACTTAATACGGGTCGTTTTGATTTTGAAAAATGGTGTGAGTTGATTACTTCTTGTATTATTATGCATGATTTGCCTTTCCCATTTGTTGAGTATAAGGGGTTGAGAGCAATATTGCAATTTTTGTATCTTGTTGTAGAATTTATTAGTAAAAACACTGCTAAGAGTGACACTGATAAGATATATTACAAGAAAAAAGTTAGAATTAGAAACATGTTGACTACTGCTCCTGATAGAATAAGTTTAACATCTGATTTGCAGAGTTCTTTGACTACTGATAGATATGTGTGTCTCATAGCCCATTTTATAGATAAGAATTGGAAGTTACATAAAAAAAATTTTAAACTTTTGTTTAATGCCTCCTCCATATATTGGTATTGCATTGTTTGAGAAAATCTTTTCTTTATCAAGTGAATGGGGATTTGAGGGAAATAATTTTATTATCACATTATATAATACTACTTCAAATGATATCTATTTTTTTTAGAATTTTTTTTAGTTTTTCTCAATTGTTATTGTTATTTTTTTTAATATATACTTATAGGAATTTGACAATCTTTCAAGTGAGAATTTTTTTTCTTTGGTTCAAAAAATATAATTGGAGCTTTATTTGGATGAACCAAGGATAGATAGAAATCAAAAACTGGATATCCTTGGGTTTAGAAAGTAAATCAATATCACTGTCTAGAACTTACTACAATGACTCGTGATATATTGAGCATTCTAGTATCAACTATTGCTTCATAATCCACTTTTGGTAATGTTGGGTGTATTCTTAACCAGTTTCGAAGTTCACTCAAACCAGAAACAATTGAGGCAATATTGTGTACAAGAGATTGGTTGTTTTGGAGATGAAGATAATTTAGCATCATTAATTGAAAATTATAAATAATTATGAAAAGTAATATGACTATAACAAGTATTCTTTTATCTTTTGAATATAGATCGTGATAAGGACGTTATACATGACTCAGAAGAAATAATATATGATGTAGTGGTGCTTAGTTTGAAGGAGGAGATAATGCCCAATCTTTCAACTCTGTAGCTTTAGAATAGATTATGTGTACGACTTTGTGAAAAAGATGATCTTCTTTATTTGAGAAACTAAAGAACTTGTTGCATGAACTTATGTTGTGTTTATTAATTGTTGACTTATTTGATGATTATGTTGAATTATTGTAGATTTCGACTAGATTTTCAAGTTTGAGATATGTTGTGGATTTTAATCTTTTATGTTAAAATTTTGAGTTTTGACATTAGTTCAATTGATTGAATAACAATGTTATATTAATTTGAATGTTGATTTTCTTTTGCTTAGTATCCTGACATCGGGTTCATAAGTTGATCTAAATTAGGTCAACGGACCGTGTCCAAATCATATTTGCAAGTTAAACGAGTCTGTCATGTTAACCCGCAATCTAAGCTGGTCATGTTAGTGTCATATTAGTGTCATACTTTTCTCAACCTGTCATGTCATGGGTTAGTTCGAGTTAGGAAGTTTTTTGTAAATTTTGAGCCTTAATCCGACACGAATACGACCATAGACACAAAATTGCCACCCCTTATTATGTCGGAGAAAGATATTGAATCCCTGGTTAACCAAGCTATTGCCTTACACTCTGTGGATGAATCTCTTGAGCTGATACCTTCTTCCATCTCTTTATTGCAACTCGCTCAAAGCTGGTGGATAAGCTTTTTCACTCCAAGAAACTGGGACGTAATATAGTCAAACCCATTCTGAACCACTCTTGGGAACGAGAACATGGTTGGTCCATCTCAGAGGAAGGCTGAATCTTTTCGTTTTCACGTTTCACAATGAAGTCGATAGAAATTTTGTTCTAGAAAAGGGCCCATGGGCGGTAGACAGGAGCTTAATGGTTGTGAAGGAATGGCCCTCACACACCTCTCTACTGGATATTCAGTTCCTATCCAGAGTTCTAGATTCGTGTCCATGGGTTACCTAAGGACAATGCAAAACGCATTGGCAAAAAAGCAGGAAAAGTTATGAAGTTGATAGTACCTAAAGCCCAGTCTGCACTGCGGGGACGATCGCTAAGAATCCGAGTGGAGATTGATCTCCAGCGTCCCTTGGTTTCTGGCTATTTTAATGAATTCTAAGTTCCATAATGGATACAACTGAAGTACGAGAGACTATGTAATTTTTGCTACAATTGTGGGCTAGTGGACCATGAAGATAATTCATGCGCGCCATCAATGCCCGCGATGTTACGGACTCGAACAGCCGCACGATCCAACTTTATGGCCACTGGTTAAAAGGTGTGTCTCAAACTATCAGTTGTTTTGTTCCGAATCTTCAGCATAGTAATCTTCCCGTCGGCAATAAGGAAGACCTTACGACTAGGTCAGCGACGAAACAACAGTTTCCTAGGGCCGCAAATGCCATGCTTCAACAAAACGACAGCTCTGCAACAAAAGGGTATCCTCCTTTATACGTAGAGGCTACAGAGAGATTCGTATCTACGTCAAATGTGGTTAACGACATCCCACTATCTCCAGCAGTGCAGGATACCCATGCAGCCCATTCTCTTTTGTCTGGATCATGGCTCCAAACCCTACTGCGACAACCATCGAGGTAGTGGCTGAGCCCACTATCTCGGTCGAAGAAAGCATGGTTGTGGAGGCACAATCGACAATGGAGGGGAAATGAATTCAAGCAGGGGGTGACAACGTGGTTCTTTTTAGTGCCTTATTGGACCTCATGCTGTTACCTGGCCCAGGAAATCAACACCAACCAATGCCATGAACTCTTATTCCTCCACCTGGGCTTAGTGAAGTTACCTTTGGCCCAAGCAATAAGAAAAGAAAAGCCCAAGCATATCTTATTCCAAGAATATCTTATGATGGATGGGCCAACAGAGGACCTAATGATCATCACCCAGTGAGCAGTGATGGCCGAAAGAGTTCGGTGTCAGAGGAGTTTACCAACTTCGGCCTTGATTTAAGTTCAAAGGAGTTGCTTTTCTCAGTTGGGAGTACTGAAGAGAACAACACAAACCTAAAGCACTTGGCTTCGAAGGAACTTAAACCCAGAGGAGTAAGAAAGAAGAGCTTAATTGGTTATCTTACTTTAAGTTATCTTTTTTTTCTCCTAGAGTTTTAAGTGTTAGAAAAAAGTTAGCACTTTAGTTAAAATCAATAAAAGACTATTTTTTAAAATAATTTTTAGACAGCTGGAATTTTTCAAATAATAAAAAATGTTATAAACGGCTAAAAAGAAAAAACAAATTTTTTATAAAGATAAAATAATAAAATAAAATAAATGATAATTAGGGGATGTCAGCGCCTCACGGTACTCCCCTTACTCTTTGTTTTTTTTTTTTTTTTTGAAAGGAAGTACACCACTTACTTTTTACTTATATATATATACCCCAAGATTGTAAGCGGCGCACAAAGAAACAGATTCAAAAAAATAAAAAATAAAAAACTCTACATGCTAACACAACATGGACACGGAAATCGAAAAGAGTGAAAAAAATGAAACCGTATCAAGTTTTTACACACAGTATAAAAGTAAAACCAATACCGTATTAAACAAAAACTCTACCCAAAAGTCGTACTGCGGCTTTTGTTTTTTTATCACGGGCCGGCATGATATGATGCTTGTTGCTTACCATCTTATCAAACATATAATAAGATATTGTTTGACTTGAACTATAGGATCGACGTGGTTATTTAATTAATTATATGCATGTCAAAACGTACAACGCAACATCCCTGAGTAGATGGCTTATAAGTATGTCACTAATTGCAGCTTATTCAATGCACTATACTTCTCATTACCCAAAAAAAACAAAAAAAAAATGCACTAAACTTCAAAGTTGAAACCTAATATATACAAATAATATATAACAGTTTATTCGTTTCTAACTTTGTATGTATCCACCTTTCTGTATATCGAAATTCGAAACTATAATCATATAAGACTCACGAGCTCATAGCTTGTAAGGATTAAAGTCTATTCTTTATGTTCTTATAAAAAGAAAAATAAATAAAAATGAATTAAGGTATACGAACATAAGAGAATAGTAGTCACATTTTCACCTATATATATCGTGTCCTGTATATTGCATCTACTGTTACCCTTCCTTTTTTTACCTCCCTATGCACGGATATTAATAAAACTCATGGTTATAGTTACTCGTTGTTATCTAATGCGAATGGAAAGAAAAAAGACCATTCAAGTAGAAAAAAGTGATCGAATCATGAAATAACCACTACGCAAATATGCAAACATGGTGAGAATGATATTATCCGCAATGTATATAATGATATAATAAAATATTATACATATAAAATATATTTAATTTTATAGCATTCACATTCATGTATTTTTTTTAAAAAAAATAAAAATTTTAGAGACTTATGCTTATATATTTGAATTTAGAGTTAGAAAATTATTATTTAGTATATTATTATGTTTGTTATATATGCAGTTATGTGAAAAAAGAAAAAAAATGTATGTTTATTGTTATTTTTATTTTATCATTAATAGTGGATAATTATGATTTTTCTAGTTATCCATTGATTAATACTTGCACTAATGAACATGAGTATATGGTATTGTATTTAACTTTTGAGAATATCAATAGCAATTTAAAAAATCATCCACAATCCATCTTATTGTCATTCCTCTTAACCCATCACTAAATTGAAAATTTTTAAATTTAATATAAATTTTCACACCTTTCAAATATATTTCAATCTCAAAATTAGACAACAGAAAGCCCAATTTAATTTTCTTTTCACTTCTCCAATAAGTACTTCTGAAAAAACTCATACCCAGCTTTGAAGTCTTTTTTAACCTTTTGCATTTTTAACAAAAATTCAACGTTCTAAAATTTGAAAGACTAAAAGCTATATATATATATATATATATTTTTTCCTTTTTTCCTCTATCCTAAAAAAAAATTGGGGATTGTAAGTTATTAGGTTTGGGTCTGAATATCCTTTTTTACTTTCCCACCCAACATTTGGGATACGGTGTTCTTAAGTTTCAATTAATGGTTTTTGATTTCTTATCCTAAATCCTAGATTAAACTATTAAAAAAATCATTACAACAAATAACAAAGAAAAGAGAATAGCTTGTCTATTCAAAATGATTGTGATATGCAATTTGTTCACCCATTCTTACGAACACTCAATCTAATTGTAAAATTTTTTGATGAATTAAGTGCTTTATATCAAATATGTTTGAGATGTGTAGTAAGAAATAGGATTATTATTTAATGTGTATTTGGATATTTATGTAATTTTACAAGAATATTTAAGTGGTGCAAGAAATTTTTGTTTCACCGTGTTTTTAAATAATAGTGTAAAATAAATTTTTGGGGACGAAATAATGGATAANTTCCTTTGCCGTGATATAAGAAAAAGAAAAGTTCAGATCAACATAATAAAGTTCGGACTACTTCTAAAGCTGCTGATGAATGATGGCCAATAGTTTCTAAGACCAAGTGGATCCACATATATTACAAAATTTTTATAATCAATAATATTTTTTATGCTCCAAGATATAGTTGTTGGAGCGGATTTTACACCAGTCGTCCACGTGTCATGAACTGCTGATGCTGGATTCTCCAACTGTTCACGTGCCCTTGCTACTTCGCAAATCCCTGAATTCCGAGTGAGATCGGAGAGGCGGGGATGGCCACCTGCAAAGACTCTCCGATGCTTAAGTCAGTGGTTTTTCTTTGCGTTGTTTTTTTGGTAGCAAGGGAAAAGGTGTATCAAATCAATTTACAAACTTATCTCTTTTTCGTGTTTTCCTCGTTTTTTCTCTGCTCTCCGATTGTCTTTTTTTTAGTGTTCTAAAAAAGCATGTCCTTTTTTCGAATGCGCAGCTTTCATATATGTAGTCCTCTGATCATCAACAGTGTTCTTCTCCATCCTTTGAAAAGTAAAAATAATATATTCTTTTGTACCTTTCACTCCCGGATCTTAACACCATCATGGACCGAGATTTCCGCGACCTCTTCTGTACTACCGCGGCCTGATTTCCGTCGCCTCCTGTCGTTTCAACCCGTCAGGAGCGAGATTTGGGCACATCGCCGTTCTGTCAGGACGGCTTGTCCCTGTGTGCGCACCTACCCAGAAACGCATTAAATGCCCTGTCGGGGTCTGGAGCCGTGGGGCTGTCTTCCATTGCATTCAGCCTGAAGATCCTTGGGGCTTCTGTTCCCTGTGCCAGTCAAGGCGAGGGTCGGCGTTCCCAGACAGCAGACCCTCGGGGCCTCGGACCACCAGCTGTCACGGACTTGAGGTCTGATGATCCTTGGGGCCTCCGTTCCCTGTGCCAGTCGAGGCGAGGGTCGGCGTTCCCAGACAGCAGACCCTTGGGGCCTCGGACCGCCAGCTGTCATGGACTTGAGATCTGATGATCCTCGGGGCCTCTGTTCCCTGTGCCAGTCGAGGCGAGGGTCGGCGTTCCCGGACAGCAGACCCTTGGGGTCTCGGACCGCCAGCTGTCAAGGACTTGAGGTCTGTCCGGTTGAGTCGTTTGGGGTTGGTGACGGACTCTGCCTTAAACTCGGGAGACCCACATGCTGATGCCGGGATCACGTGTGATCCGCGTGACCCCTCTCACGGTTCGAGGCTCGAGAATGGGCCCCACAATAGTCATCAATTAATTTTTTATTGACAACATTTTAAAGGAAATAAGAATATATTCTGAATTTTTTTTGAAAGGAGAATATATTCTGAATTTTTTTNATTTGCTTGTGTTTTTTCACTTTATTTTATTATGGAATCTAATTCCATTATTTTCGATGTTCTAATTATAACAAGTCGGCGTCCCCTCCTGTACATCGAAGGCCATCCTACATATCAGGACCGGAATTATACGATCGGGATTTTTGAGTAATTTTGAGTAAAAATGATAATAAATAGTAATTTTTTTAAATTATGTATTTAGAATTTCAGGTTTTAATCATCAAAAGGAAGCAAATTTTATGATCAAGAAACTTTTAATTAGTTTTTTAGTTCATCAAGAAAAACCGTCATTTAAAATTTAGAGGAAATTCTAATTAATTAGTTTAGGAATCTTTGTTAAATTATAAATTTTGATAAAATGAGTCAAATTAAAACCTTAGATTCAATGTTCAAATAATTTACATGAAATTATTTGTATTTCTAAGCATTCAATTTAATAACAAAATCATCCTCATACATCCACTTAATAAATATATTAGTACTAGCTACATAAATTTGATATAAAAAGAAAACAAATGATATAGAGTAAGAACCAACTAATGAAGAGAAATGGACCTGCAAGCATATGCTAAGCATGCTTTTTAAGACACCAAAATAATTACTAAAAAATAAATCAACACCTGAAAATAAGAAGAAACAGGGGTGAACACATAAATACTCAATAGAGATTCAATAATAAGTTTTTAACTAGCATTAAAATACTTACTTCCAAGTTCCTACATGGTCAGTAATTACTCAACATTTATATAGAAATTTAATTGAATTCAATTTCCAAAGGTTTAAACGTTCCAAAATATTGTAAAGCAGTATCTCAAAATAAGTACATATTATTCAAGTCTTCACTAGTGTATTGAATACCATCTTATTCTGTAATATCTAATATATGTGATATATGTGAGTTTCAATCAATTATATGATGATTGTGAGTTTTATTTCAATCACACATTTGATGATTGTGAGTTTTCTTTCTTTTTTTTTTTCTTTTTTTTATTATTCTTTTATATTCAGTGTTTTATTGAAACATCATGATTCCTGTGTTCTTTTAGAATACCATGATTCTATCGGCATCACGTGAGATGAATATACAATGTAATACAATGCTATATGAAAAAAATGAATCAAAATATATACTATTTTCCACAAATTCTCAAACATACTATGTAATATTTTTAATTCTATTCAAGTTCAATCCACAAAACTAAATTCTCAATAATTTATATTTTTCATAAAGTTTAGCAGCATGACAACCAATTTTTAACAAATCCCATAAAATCCAATTCATGTAGAACATAGTTCCAAAACAATATATATAGCATGTCAACTAATGTAACGTGTCCTCCAAGGTAGTTTAAATATCAATTTATCTCAAAATCAGATATAATCACATTTTTACAAATATTTCACAAAATTCCAAATTTGATCAAAATATGTAAATTCACAATTAAACTAAATTTTATAATTAAGTAATTGAATTCCTACCTCATTCAAGTGATTAGATAGTGCTATGGTACGATTGAAAGTATCTGACATTGTTTGACAGTCATTCAAAGGGTTAGGTGTCGATTTCAAACCTTCGATTATTTGGTTTTAAAATTCAATTTTTACAACGAAGCCTCAAATCGTAAAATGGAACTCACTAATAAATTCCTAGTATCCAAATTAGTAAAACTAAAGATTTAATTTGTTAAATTTGATTTCTGCATCGAAACTTGCCTCTCGACACACAAAACAAGGCAAATCCTGAGTCTTGTGTCTCGAAATTTGTGCCGCTGCAAAATATAATAATATTTTATATAAAAATCTATTTTGACTTCGTTGGGTTCGAATTCGAAATCAGAATTCAGTTTCGAATCCCCAAACCTAAAACAGGCTTTAAATCTGAGAATTACAAAAAATGTCTCTTTTTGGAATTTATTTGTAAAATATTCACTTTTTAATTTGATAATTAACACACTTCCGAATCCTATTTCGACACCATATAATTATGTTTGTTCATGTTTAATGCCCCTCTATACATTCATATAGTTTTCTCGGCTCAAATAATTATTTTACGAAAATAATTATAAAAATACGACAATTTAATTATAAAAGTGGCCAAATCAGAAATTTGATTATCGACAGCAATCTGAGGGCTGAGACTGGTCAGAGTTAGTCGGCGCTTTCAAGATAAGTTCACACGCACCAGCGATGGCTCCAATGGTGGCCGGATGACGGAGCTTTTCTGGTTAAACCCGACTGATAGCGTCTTTTTTTTATGCCCCTAGCTCTGGCCTCTATGCATGATGGACGACGAGAATGGTTGACTTTGCGTCGTCGTTCTCTGGCGAACATGGCGGGGTGGTGCATCGGAGTTGGAGATTGATGGTGCCGTAGTTACGTTTGTCGATAGGAGCTGTGCTTGGTTTGGGTCTTCTCTACGACTTCGAGGAGAAAGGACAGAAAAATGTAGGATTTAAAGAGAGTTTCTAAAACTGTAGTACCAAGTGTCAGCTCCTGAATCAACGGGCACTGTTTTATTTAATTGCATGTTTACTCGGTTTCTCCTAAATTTCTTTCATTTATACCCTTAATTAATTTCAATTTAGTCCATCTTTTCAACTTTCTTTACAAATTCACCCAAATGAATCTAAACTTAATTACATCCTCATTCATTCGATAATTCGAATTTTAATTTGAATTATTATTTTTTTGAGAAAAACAAATATAGTCAAAAGACTAAAACAACCTTGGAAAATTTCGGGGACAGTACAAAACCTTGTTTCTCTGATAAAAAAACAAAAAAAAAAAAAGAAAAGAAAGTGAAGTCTTAATATACATCTATATACGTGTAGCCATAATTAAATAAAATACGGAATAAAATGCGTATTCTGTTTGGTATATGGATAGATTTTTTGACCCAAGCTAAGCTGTTACAATGACCGTACTAATTAATTATTGGTGTTTATTGTTTTATTAGTAGGAGTCCGATAAAGATTATATATTAGAAAAACTTGCATATAATAATAAATATATCCAATCGTTATCCATACAAAATCATATAAAATCATATATTAATATTTGTACATCGACATCATGTAATTCCCACGTACTTTGTCAGGCTTCCTACAATGCTGGTCGAATCGGAGAGAGAGAGAGAGAAAAATTAGCAACCAATCAAAGCTTCATTTAGTAATTATAGTACAATGATGCAAGCCTACTAAGCAGGAATAATATTTTAGTAATTATAGTACAATGATGCAAGCCTAAGCAGGAATAATAATTTTGAATCGAGTTGTTGAGCATTATAATAAGCACGAAACGACTTTCCATCTTCAATCACCCATTTTGTAAAAACTTCAAGATTTGTGATGAGAACACTTTCTACACTAGTTAGCTTACTAAGATTCATTCATTACAATAAACGAATGCTTTTTTATTTTTTTTTAATTTATTGTTATTATTATTATTATTTTTGCAATTGTCAATACAAAAAGACTCAAGCTCGCAGTGACAAGTTAAATGTCCTGATTGCCACATCTAATATTGAGATTTATGGGTCAAATCCTTGATTCTAAAAAAAAAAATTCAAAATTTATTGTGAAAAAATTCTCACTTAGGGTGTACGGTGTTTTTCTTAACATTCATGTGAATTACAATGCGCTTATGTGGAAGATAGGACGTAGGGACAATACCAACCATTTGTATTGCGAGAATTAGGAGAATAAAAAATTATGTAATTCGAATAGATTTTAATACTTACATGGTTCATAAAACTACTACTACTGAGGTTTCGCCCTCCTTTTTTTTTAATTAAAAAAGGCTCTTATAATCGTCGTTTACTACTAAAAGAGTAGATATTATATTGAGCGATTAATGAGTCTAATTTTCTTTCATGTGTTGGAGCACGTCATGCTAACAATATTACTTATAAAATGTTGCATTATTAGTACTAGTGAATGGAAATGTCCTATGACTAAGCTCATTTCCTTTCAAATTGTTGTTTTCTTTTTGTAGATGATATCATCCCCTTTTTAAAACAACGATTACCATAATAAGCACGCGAATCCACTACCGAATGTTAATATGTTAGGTAAGATAATCAAATAAGACAGATTCTAGACTTCGGGGCAAGCACAACGTAACTGAAACTTCATATAATTTTACTCCAAGTGTGTGTGAACAGAAGTATTAATTTGGACCCTTCCAAAAAAAAGAAAAAAACTATTAATTTGGATCTTGGTGTAGGAAAATGGTTGATCTTTCGAATGATTTCCCAGTTTAATTAACTCAGGGTTGCATCCTATTGAACAGATTAAAGATATCCTTCATCTTATTAAATTTTGTTAAATTTTGAAATATACAATATACATATGTCATGTTGGGGGTAATTTTCCGACTAGTGATACATATACACGTGTCAAAATGAGAGAAGGGAAATATATTGTTGTTTCCGTTACTAATGCTTGAACGATTCCGACCGCAGGTTGCAATGGCGACCCAGGATTATTTTTCCAGAGGGGTATATAACGTAAACATTTTGTACAAAATTAAAACATAAAAAATCTAAGTTAAATAAGAAATTGAGGATTTAAATGTCAAAAAATAAAAATTTGAGACTTAAATGCCAAAAACACTAAAATTTGGGAATTTTCGCCGCCAATTATCCAAATGTTTACTTCATTTTTTTAATTTTAAATATAATGTGATATAATAACATGTAATGAGATTACTAATTGTTGATAATAAATTCTTAAAAAAAAAGTTTTGATAGAAAATAAGGAAGAGAAAAATTCAGAGAAATGAAAATAATAAAGAGAATAAAAGGAAAAAAATATAAAAATATGTATATAGTATTTATTGAGGATTAGAAAGATAACTATAATTTAATTTTGATTAAAATATACAAGTAAAGTAATTTACAAAAAGTTTCATGAATTAATTTATATATCATTTAAACGGAATTTTTATTCTAAAAATTACATATACATTAGTTATTAAAGACGTAAATAACTAACATTAAATTTTTGAATGAAGTAAAATATAGAAGTAAAATAATTTATAGAAAAAAGGATTTTAATATAAAATATATGCCCCTTAAATAAATATATGTAGTATGTATATATATAGAAAAAAAAATTAAAATTCCGGGGGGCATATACCTAAGTGTAGGTCAGCCCTTGCTAGGTCAGAAGGTTAGAACTAAGACTCTCAAATCGGATAACCAAAGCCTAACCCCACTAAGGAAGACTATCCCCACATACAAACATAGGTTGTATAAAGAAACGAACAACAGAGTGGGCATCAGCTGCGCTAGCTGGTTGTGACGAACACACCTTTACACACCGACCACATAAAAAGATGACCTAGATAAAGAACATCTGGCAAATCACATTTGACCAGACTGGATGAGCAGTGAGCCGGATCCGACCACTCTTGTAGACTAGGCATTGTTCGATCATTTAGAGGATGATAAAACAATTGGACCAAATGGAGTGTCCTATAAGGAATTCTACAGTTAGGTTATATGTGTCATATGTGGAAAGAATGACACCTATATACTTACTTGTCTCTGTAAAGGATAGGTAAGACTGTAAAGGATATGTAAGACAATCTATTATCATAGAGACACGTTATCATCTATTCTAGCAAATTAATTAAGACCATGAGACCACTATATAAATGATACCTTTGGCTACCACAAAAGGTAAGCTATCATTGTTTTCCGAAATTCTACTTGTATTTTTTCCTTCTTTTCTTGTGGCTTGTTCCCAATAAATATAGTGCTCTATTGATTATTTGATTATTCTCTGCTATTCTAACATTATCTTTGAAAGAGAATTGACAGATACCATTCTGGTGTCCTACAGAATCTTAATAAAAATCCAATTATAGTCTTATTTAATATGTATAGACCACACCTATAATAATTTAGGTTTTGGAATCCTCTAAGAAACCGCTTAGAGGCATGTGATGTATGCTGATTCTAAAGACGAAAATCTATACCAACATGTAGAAGTGGCAAAACGGACCAAGTTAAATGGGTTAGCCTAGGGGTAAGACCGGGTTTAGCCTATAAATCTTAGCACGCTGGCCTGTCAAAAATAGTTTTTTTTTTTTAATTTTTTAAAAAGTTTTTAAATAAATTTAAATTCAAAACTTTTTCCAATATTTATAAATACACATTTTTTCACTTTTTTTTCACACTTTCAAATTTTATTCTAATTCTAAATAATTTTCTTAAGGTTTTTGTTTTAAACTTTTTATCAATTATTCAACTTATATAATTTTAGTTTATTTAANTTTCCCTCTATTTTTCTTCCTAACGAATAACTTCATTTTTCACTTTTCCTCCACTTTTTTTTTCCTATTTCTTTCCTCTCCCTTTGCAAAAGTTTATTAGAGTGATTTTTTTATTTAATTATTAGGCAATAATCATCAAACATTTTATTTAAGTTTTTTTTTAATCTCAATATTCTCTTTTTTTTCCCGTATGTCAACATCTTACTCTCCGTCATGCAATTCTAAATTACAGCTTCAAGTACTTTACTGTTTTTTTAGGGAGGCTTCAATTGCTATTAACTTTGGTTCTACAATTTAATTAATGAGAAAGTTAAATAAATTAGTGGCTTTTTAATACAAAAAATCCCTAAACTCGAAACAATTTAGTAAAATTAACTTTGAGCTAAATTTTTTAGAGGAAAACTTTCTAAAGTCTCCTAATATTTATTTTGTAAGAAAAGAAAGATATTTCTATTATTTTTTTTATAGTTAAGTCGACATTCTTTTATTTGTGGTTTTAGGTTCTTATTCCTATATTTTTGTTTCATGTTAATCCTTTTTAATCTTTTCTATCCAAAATTATTGTTAATTAGTACTTGCCTAAAAGATGTTCATCTTACCAAGGGTAGAATTGGAAATAAAGAGAAGTTATTATTATTTTTTTTAGAAAAACAAATAGCTAGATTATTGTTTTTGTTCAAATTCAAGGTAAGAAATTGGAATATTTTATATAGCTTAAATATGGATATAGTATTTGGACCAAAATAGATCCATGTTAGAACCATATAAAATTTTGACACTATATGTTCCATAAAATTAGAATAACAAAATAGAAAATTGGCAATATTATATATGCTTGAGTAAAATTGGCAATATATGTCCCATAAAATATTAAATTGGTAAAATTGGCAATTCCATTTGTTTCTAATTTTACTCCTACTGAGACAAATACCTTTTGAACAAGTGCTAATTTATGATATAAGATAGAAAAAATCAAAAAGATTAACGTGAAACAAAAATCTCAGAATGATGACATAAAAGCTACAAGTAAAAGAACGTGGATTTAACCATAAAAAAAAAAAACCAACGTAAACACATTTTTTTTTCTAATAAAACTAATGTTAGGACTTAATGAGATTTTGTTCCTGCTATGACTCTAATCCTTTTCCACTCACACTCCCTCACAACCTAATAGAAGATTATCTATGTTTTTTTTTTGGGTAATGTCATCAATATATTAATTTTTACAAATTGTAATAATTTTTTTCACGACAAAAAATCTAAGATTGCGACTTTTCGTAATTTTAAGTGAAAATAGTGATGAATAGTAGTTTCTAAAATTTTAGAAAAATTTATGTACTTGAAATTTAGGTTTAGTCCTCAAAAATAAGTAAATTACGATATTGGACAAATAAAAAAAAATTGGAATTATTTACCAATTTTAAATTTCTAAAAAAAAATTTCATGTTAAAATGAGTGAAAATCCTAATTAGCTAGTTTTTTTTATAAAAAAAACTATTATTAATTCATGAAGTTTAATAAAACAGTTCAAATTAAAACCCTAGGCCCAATGTTCAAATAATTTACATAAAATCATTTTATTTTCTAAGTACTTGATTTAATAATAAAAATCATCACATCTACTCAGTAAATATATTACTATTGACTAAATAAATTTAATTTAGGAAAGAGAAATTGATATCGAGTACAAACCAACCAATAAAGAGGATTACAACTACAAGCATATGCCAAAACATGCTTGCCAAGTCACCAGAATAATTACCATAAAATGGGTCAACACTTGAAATGGGAGGAAGTAGGGGGGTGAGCATGAAAATGCTCAGTAGAAACTCAATTACCTTTTTGAGTGAATGC
>JXTB01000362.1:168261-191301 GCA_002914805.1 Parasponia andersonii
TTAGAGTAAAACTTTCTGAAGTCTCATAATATTTATTTTGTAAAAAAAGAAAGATATTTCTATTATTTTTTTTAATAGTTAAGTCGATATTCTTTTATTTGTGGTTTTAGGTTCTTATTCCTATATTTTTGTTTCATGTTAATCCTTTTTAATCTTTCTATCCAAAATTGTTGTTAATTAGTACTTGCCTAAAAGATGTTCATCTTACCAAGGGTAGAATTGGAAACAAAGAGAAATTATTATTATTTTTTTAGAAAAACAAATAGCTAGATTATCGTTTTTGTTCAAATTCAAGGTAAGAAATTGGAATATTTTATATAGTTTAAATATGGATATAGTATTTGGACCAAAATAGATCCATGTTAGAACCATATAAAATTTTGACACTATATGTTCCATAAAATTAGAATAACAAAATAGAAAATTGGCAATATTATATATGCTTGAGTAAAATTGGCAATATATGTCTCATAAAATATTAAATTGGTAAAATTGGCAATTCCATTTGTTTCTAATTTTACTCCTACTGAGACAAACACCTTTTGAACAAGTGCTAATTTATGATATAAGATAGAAAAATTCAAAAAGATTAATGTGAAACAAAAATCTCAGAATGATGACATAAAAGCTACAAGTAAAAGAATATGGATTTAATCATAAAAAAAACCAACTAAAACACATTTTTTTCTAATAAAACTAATGTTAGGACTTAATGAGATTTTGTTCCTGCTATGACTCTAATCCTTTTCCACTCACACTCCCTCACATATTCCATGAACCATATGACTAATTGAGCTAGCCTAATAGAAGATTATCTATGTTTTTTTTTTTTTTTTGGGTAATGTCATCAATATATTAATTTTTACAAATTGTAATAATTTTTGTCACGACAAAAAATCTAAGATTGCGACTTTTCGTAATTTTAAGTGAAAATAGTGATGATTTGTAGTTTCTAAAATTTCAAAAAAATTTATGTACTTGAAATTTAGGTTTAGTCCTCCAAAGTAAGTAAATTACGATATTGGACAAATAAAAAAAATTTTGGAATTATTTACCAATTTTAAATTTCCAAACAAATTTTTCATTTTAAAATGAGAGAAAATCCTAATTAACTAGTTTTTTTTTAAAAAAACTATTATTAATATATGAAGTTTAATAAAAACAGTTCAAATTAAAACCCTAGGCCCAATGTTCAAATAATTTACATAAAATCATTTTATTTTCTAAGTACTCGATTTAATAACAAAAATCATCACATCTACTCAGTAAATATATTACTATTAGCTAAATAAATTTAATTTAGGAAAGAGAAATTGATATCGAGTACAAACCAACCAATAAAAAGGATTACAACTGCAAGTATATGCCAAAACATGCTTGCCAAGTCACCAGAATAATTACCATAAAATGGGTCAACACTTGAAATGGGAGGAAGTAGGGGGGGTGAGCATGAGAATGCTCAGTAGAAACTCAATTACCTTTTTGAGTGAATGCAATTTTATTAAACCTGTATGGTTAATGCATTTTTCAAAATCCATTTATAAACCAAATTTATAAAACAAGTGGTATCCAGAATAATCACATATTTAAAACCAAAGTCAAAATCGCAAGATTGTACATATCATAAATCAACCCATCCCATGAGTTCATACCCTCACATCACGAACTAGAGTAACTCGTACTACATGTACTAAGTACTCTCTGCCTAATATCTATCCCAAAAAATCGGATGGACACCCATGTCTCTAAGCCTACCGAACTGGCAAGGTAACTGAATGCCTACACCTACCGAATGAGGATAATCAGAAAAACCCTGCGGGTTTACGTGCTCTTACCGAAGGCGGGTGTACTAGTCTGCCTACTACAACAATGTGATGCCTAAGATGTATCTCATGTGTGATCTTATGGTATGTACAATATGTAATAAAATATGCATAATAACTATATAATACATAACCAAACAATATTTTAAAATTCAACTTGGCATATTCTGGGATTTACTATACATAGGCAACACACCGCTGTTTTACCCCATAATCATAATATAAAAATATGTACAAAATTCATACAGTCCAATCCCAGCATAATCCAATAATTTTCAGCAATTTATCAGAATATCATTTATTCACGATTTCTCACAAAAATAGTTATAATAAAAAATTTCAAATTAAAACATGTATAAAATCTGGTAATTGAATCCCTACCTCGAGATTGTAGTTATGCTGGGCTAATGACGCTAGAAATATCCTCAATTGATCACCGGGTTGTTCGGACAGTTATTTTCGAATCTCGTCACGTTCACTTGAAAAGTTGACTTTTCAAACTGAGTCTCGGATTGAGAAACAAAGGTAACCAAGGTAACCATTGAATTCAAAATACCCAAAAATATTGGTTTAGATATAAAGTTCATAAAATAGTGGTATTTTACATCAAACTTCATGTCCCGACCTTATTGAGTCCAAATTCGAAGTCAGAACTCAGTTTTGAGGTCCCGAACATTAAATGAGCTCAAAAATCCAAAAATTATAAAAATACCACATTTTGAAAATAATTAGAAAAATACCACATTTTTATCCCTATAATTAACGATCTTCCGATTATCATTTTAATACTTCAAAATCATGAAATTTTATGTTTCAAACTCTTTTTTCACGTGGCAAAATTTTCTCAGGATAAATAACTCAATTTCAAAATAATTATGAAAATATCACAAAAATTAGATATTAAAATATTGCTACAGTAGTCAACTTCTCACCGGAGCTGAGTTAGAAGCCGAGAGTGGTTGGAAATGAAAGCTGAAGTTGAGACGAGTCCAACGGTGGTGGTGGTGAGGTGATCGGACGTCGGAGGAGGAAATGGCGGGCGAAAAACCGATCCGGTGGCACTAACTTTGGGCGACCTTTTCTCCAGCGAGGAGCGGCGGTTCACAGCGGCAGTACCCGACGCTGATTCGTCGGCGTCTTCCCATCACGGCAGGCAGGCGCGTCGGGCACAGCTGCGGCTGGTGGCTCGGCGAATGAACAGTTACCGTGGGTTGGTTTCGGAGGACTTCCGTGGAGAAGAAAGAAGAAAAGAGGGGTTTTATGCAATTTTTGAAAACTATAGTAGTGGGACACGTGGAGTAATCTGATTCGACTGAAAAAAAAGTTTCTGAAATTCTACTTTGGCCCCAATTTTAAAAAGATTCTTTCACTTTAGTTCTTCCTTAATTACACTTTTGTCCCCAGTTTGAATTTTTTTTCACTTTTCCCCCACATGCATCTAGACTTTATCTTGTCTAGATTCAACACCAAATTTATTTCAAATTCTTATTTAATTAATCAAAAATACAAATTTACCAAATTGCCCTTGATTCCAAAATTACTTAATTACCCTTACAAAATTTAGGATTTTACAATTTTCATTCTCATTTTCATAAAATGCCAAAAGTACCCTTTGACTTCTATTGTAGAATAGCCTAATAAAAACTTTCTCAAAACTCAAATTCGAATTTAAAAATTTAAAAAAAAAATTAAAATGAAAAACGTCAAAATTCAATTTCTTTTTGAATGATTCACAAATTTTTTTTCTCGTTTATATATAATTATGTTTGGGTATAGTTTAGTAGGTGCATTTTTGGAATTTTAAAAGGCTATTTATTTTGGTGGAAAAAAAATCACACAGGCCCACTTTTTGTCCGAGTTGCAAAACTTAAAGGATAAATATATTTGACTATTTCAAGAACCCAAGGAATAGTCATTGTATTTCAACAATACTAAGGGATTTTCCTATTACTTAGTAGTATTTTCCATTTTTTTGGGGGTGAAACGGGGGAGGTGGCGGCCGCATGACGTCTCCATAAAACTCTTAAACCGTCTACCTTGTATCTAGTATCCAATTTATCAAAAAGAGAGGGGGAAAAAAAAAAAACCCCGAAAGAAAAACAATATATTATCCAGTACTCTGACCCTGAAAAAAAAAAAAAAGGAAACGGATAAGAAAAAAAGGTCGGCCACAACTGAATATGATGCTGATGAGACATTATACATGAAGATGTGGATCTTACATTAATATATGTAGCAAGAAAAGTCTTTTCATTTTTTTTTCCCCCCTTTTCTCTTCTATATTGTTTTCATTGATCTTATATGTCGTAGGTACTATGTACGGTAATTATTCATCGTAACAGAGCCTTAATATATGTCCTCGTTTGGTAAAAATAGAAATAAATTTACTTACGGCACATGTGTCAATAGTTAAGTTTATTTCTCTTTAGTAACTCATGTGAATACTAATTATTTGGATATAGTGTATCCAAATATCACTTAATTATTTAAGTTTCTTTCTTTTCTTTTTTTTTTTTTTTGCTTAAAAAAGTTTTTTCGGCACACGAGTTACTAATTAAGTTACTAAATAGGCATATGGGAAACCAGGCGGTGGATCTTCATCTTGTCACAAATCATTGTCGAATTTATAATAACAGCAAACCCTAAATTGTTAATAATGTGTTTTTAATTTTTATGGCCACATTATTTTCGTACGACTAGATATGGGCTATTAATTTGTCACATAACTGGACCAACTACATTTGACAAATCTTTTTATTAGTTGAAATCGACGTTAACTTACTAGTTACAAGTTACATTGGTCAAATTGTAGGGTCTAGAATATTTAAACATGGTTGAGCTGTAAAAAAATTCCTTGAAATTTATTAAAATCTTAAAATTTAGACTATACAAAATAATACATTTAGATTAAGAATTTCTAAAAATTAATATCATAAACTAATTTATTTTTTACTATTTTTAGTAATGAAAAAATAATAATATCCTTTATCAAAATTATATTAATCATTATTATTCTACTTAATTTTAAGGATATTATTGTTTTTGACATGTTAAAATTATTCAAAAAGTCTATTTTAGGTATTAATTTCAGAATATTATTTTATATAATCTAAATTTCAGAATTTAAATTATAAAATACCCAAATTTTTGATAATTTTCTGGAAATAACCCTTTAAAATATTAACTACGAATTTTAATTTTAATTATTTATCGAGACTACAAATATCAGAATAATACTAAAAGATATTATATAGTGTTTAGCATTATATACCATGTAATGCTGCGTTAATATGTACTAATTTATTTACTACTATCACGTTCCAATAAANTCAAAATTCAATTTCTTTTTGAATGATTCACAAATTTTTTTTCTCGTTTATATATAATTATGTTTGGGTATAGTTTAGTAGGTGCATTTTTGGAATTTTAAAAGGCTATTTATTTTGGTGGAAAAAAAATCACACAGGCCCACTTTTTGTCCGAGTTGCAAAACTTAAAGGATAAATATATTTGACTATTTCAAGAACCCAAGGAATAGTCATTGTATTTCAACAATACTAAGGGATTTTCCTATTACTTAGTAGTATTTTCCATTTTTTTGGGGGTGAAACGGGGGAGGTGGCGGCCGCATGACGTCTCCATAAAACTCTTAAACCGTCTACCTTGTATCTAGTATCCAATTTATCAAAAAGAGAGGGGGAAAAAAAAAAAACCCCGAAAGAAAAACAATATATTATCCAGTACTCTGACCCTGAAAAAAAAAAAAAAGGAAACGGATAAGAAAAAAAGGTCGGCCACAACTGAATATGATGCTGATGAGACATTATACATGAAGATGTGGATCTTACATTAATATATGTAGCAAGAAAAGTCTTTTCATTTTTTTTTCCCCCCTTTTCTCTTCTATATTGTTTTCATTGATCTTATATGTCGTAGGTACTATGTACGGTAATTATTCATCGTAACAGAGCCTTAATATATGTCCTCGTTTAGCAAAAATAGAAATAAATTTACTTACGGCACATGTGTCAATAGTTAAGTTTATTTCTCTTTAGTAACTCATGTGAATACTAATTATTTGGATATAGTGTATCCAAATATCACTTAATTATTTAAGTTTCTTTCTTTTCTTTTTTTTTTTTTTTGCTTAAAAAAGTTTTTTCGGCACACGAGTTACTAATTAAGTTACTAAATAGGCATATGGGAAACCAGGCGGTGGATCTTCATCTTGTCACAAATCATTGTCGAATTTATAATAACAGCAAACCCTAAATTGTTAATAATGTGTTTTTAATTTTTATGGCCACATTATTTTCGTACGACTAGATATGGGCTATTAATTTGTCACATAACTGGACCAACTACATTTGACAAATCTTTTTATTAGTTGAAATCGACGTTAACTTACTAGTTACAAGTTACATTGGTCAAATTGTAGGGTCTAGAATATTTAAACATGGTTGAGCTGTAAAAAAATTCCTTGAAATTTATTAAAATCTTAAAATTTAGACTATACAAAATAATACATTTAGATTAAGAATTTCTAAAAATTAATATCATAAACTAATTTATTTTTTACTATTTTTAGTAATGAAAAAATAATAATATCCTTTATCAAAATTATATTAATCATTATTATTCTACTTAATTTTAAGGATATTATTGTTTTTGACATGTTAAAATTATTCAAAAAGTCTATTTTAGGTATTAATTTCAGAATATTATTTTATAGAATCTAAATTTCAGAATTTAAATTATAAAATACCCAAATTTTAGATAATTTTCTGGAAATAACCCTTTAAAATATTAACTACGAATTTTAATTTTAATTATTTATCGAGACTACAAATATCAGAATTATACTAAAAGATATTATATAGTGTTTAGCATTATATACCATGTAATGCTGCGTTAATATGTACTAATTTATTTACTACTATCACGTTCCAATAAAGGAATTACGCTTCACAGCGCAACAATGATAAACGTAACATTGCTCTAAACACAGTCAAACACTCAACGTACGAAGGCAGCCCACATTAACTAATCATACAACTGTTTTTCTCCTTCACTGTCCAATCAGAAAAGTTGCAGATGAGTTGACTCCTCTAGATCTGAAACAACTAGATTTCAATTATTGGCATTTCATAATGTTTAATTCATCAGAATTCGATCCTATTGGTCAGTCACTTGTCACTAAATATTGGAATTGAATTCTCTCAGAGAAATATATATAAATATTGGAATTGAAAACTGAGATTTGTTATTACTTATTACTTTTTTTTTATTACTTAAAGTCTTAATTGAAGGTACCAACATGATTGTAAGAGAACGAAAATGCCACTGTAATTACATATTACCCTAATTTCACGTCATATCCCCGAGTGGCACGTATATTTTTGACCTTTTTGATTCCCAACTTGCTGTGACACGTATAGGATAAAGGCTTGACAATTTCTTTTCCTGTATTTATTTATTTAAAAAACAACTATTTTCTTTCAAACCTCGTAACAAATATAATATACAACAAATTAGATTTACATATCCAAAACAAGCTGGTTGACTTTTTGTAACATGTACAAAGGAGAGCGGAATGAGTTTATAATATGTAAATTAGATTTACATATCCAAAACAAGCTGGTTGACTTTTTGTAACATGTACAAAGGAGAGCGGAATGAGTTTATAATATGTAAGGTATTTTATAAAGTGGGGAAATATATATAAGCTATCCATAAATAAAATAATTATCAGAGAAAAAAAAAAGAAAACAATTAGAATTTTGTGATATTGCGTGCATCACATAAGAATATTTAATTGTATTTGTAATTGTATACTGTTTGATTTTAATAGCAATTCAATTCTATTTCTCTTGTATAAGACATTTTAAAAAATATTACGGATAATGAAGTTATGAATTTGTGAAATATAATGTATAATTAATTATTATATATATATATATATACATATATATCTTTTCATATGATTAATTATATATTATATAATTTTATGATATAGAACGTCGAAAAATTGATAAGTATTCCCTATTTAATTCTTAATAGATTGAATTGTATTGATTGAGCAACAAAATTATATATAGTTATTAAAAATTTCTAAAAAACACCATTCTTTCTTTTCTTTCATTTCTTTTTTCCCGGAAAAAAAAAAGAGTTCTTTCATTAACTGGCAATCAATTCAGAATTAGAAACACACGGAGGCATTTCAAAAAATCATTGAATGATTATATAAAGCAAAAGTAGCTAAGGTTATTTGTAACTTGATTTGGCATCAGTTGCAAACATCATTACCCAACATTTGAAGAGAGACTAAGATGTCCTCAATTATTTGACCCTCGAATGAATGAATGGCAGCAATGGCGAACACTGAATCACTCTCCACCTCAGAAACAAAAATAATTATTCTGCAAGGCAAACTTATCACTCGGCAATATAAACCCCGACGCATCCTCTGAGAGTTAGAGATAAAGCACCACACACAAACCCATTAGAATCTTTGATGACAATGCCTATCCCAATTGGCCAACACATTCCGATCCTACTCTCACGGCGGCATTGACTTTGAGCTTCAATTGGTTGTGAGCCGGTGGCATCCATCCCGTTTTCCCCACTCTACTAATTCTCACATCCTTTTTCATTTTATTAAGTCTCTTATAATCCATTAACAAGACTTCCACATCATCCAGGATACAGTGAGTGTTTCCACTATTGCGGCCATGAACTCTATCATTTCTATTACTCCATAACATCCAAGTTAGAAGGCACCAGGTTTTCAAACCATCATTGAATAATTTCTCGCCCATATCAACAACTAATCCAGCAAAAGAAACCCATATATTGGATTGCAATTTGATGAAGATTGTACTATTTTCCTAAATTGACCAACCATGTGGACAAAGAAGGGACGGCGTGAATTATTAATTCTTCAGTGTTTTTGAATCTTGGGCATATATTGGAACAAAGAACACTTCTTTGAAAGAGATTTAAGTGGGAGGGAATGATATCATAGAATGCTCATCATATGGATGCATTGATCTTACTTGGTATTTTAAGATTCCACAATCTTTTCCACCAAACTTTGCAGCTCGGAGTTGTCCTAAGTGCCAACAGAAATATTTATCTGCCATAACATCCTGTAACCTGACTTGACAAAATAATTGCCATTCTATTCATAATGCCATAGAGGTTTATCTTCCTAGTTTTCATAGCCAAGACGAATTTCAAGAATTGCGGCAGTGTCCACGGGCCAAAGACCTTCTTCTATCTTCCCAAATCCTACTCTCACATGCTTCATATCAATTTAGAAACATGGAGATTACGGACTTCTATTTTCGGCACGGTGATGGGGTGAAAAGTGTTTAATCTTGGTAGCCAAGGGTTGCTGAATACTTTGATTGTACGTCTGTCGCCCGCCCGCCACCTTAATCCAAGCTTTAAAGTTTCTCGGCCCCAGATTATACCTTGCCAAAATGCACTGCTGCTTCCTCCATTTTTAGCTTCAAGAAAATAGCTTTGTTTGACGTATTTATCTTTTGAGTATTCTGCTAATCAACAAGCAAGGTTTTTTTTTTTTTTTTCCTTCCCCGTATCCTTTGCTAATAATACTTGGTTAAAAACGGACATCACAGAAACCCATACCTCCTTCAAACTTTCTAATATATAGTTTCTCCCATCTCTACCAAATGCACTCGTCTTGAAACCCATACCTCTTTCAAACTTTCTAATATATAGTTTCTCCCATCTCTACCAAATGCACTCGTCTTTTGGTTTCTATATCGTATTGGTTAAAATGTACAACGATAAATTCACATACTATACTATCGTATAAGTACACATGGTCACAAATAATTTAAATTTAGAATATACAGTATCGAACTCACAATAATTGATTATTAAATTTAAGTTAAGTATTAAAATTGGTTTATCTTAATTTTATCCAAAGAAGCATAATTTGATTTTAAAGAAATAAAATAAAGAAAATTAAACTATCATGCAAAATAAATTAAAAATAAATCAATAGGAAATAAATGTCTAGGTTTACTAGTTTCCTAACTCTTCTCTTGTCTTAATATTTCTCAATTTCTCTCTTAAATTAATCAATCTACTAGAGTTGTTTGTCACGACTGAAAATCTAAGGCTGTGACTTTTAGTAATTTTAAGTGAAAATAGTGATGAATAGTAGTTTCTAAAATTTCAGAAAAATTTAAGTACTTGAAATTTAGGTTTAGTCCTCTAAAGTAAGAAAATTACGAGATTAGATAAATAAAAACAAATTTTGATATTATTTACCAGTTTCAAATTTTCAAGTAAATTTTTCATTTTAAGATGAGAGAAAATCCTAATTAACTAGTTTTTTAAAAAAAATTTATTAATTCGTAAAGTTTAATAAAACAGTTCAAACTAAAACCCTAGGCCCAATGTTCAAATAATTTACATAAAATCCTTTTATTTTCTAAGTACTCGATTTAATAACAAAAATCATCCTTATACATCTACTCAGTAAATATATTACTATTGGCTAAATAAATTTAATTTAGGAAAGAGAAATTGATACCGAGTACAAACCAACCAATGAAGATGATTACAACGGCAAGCATATGCCAAATATGCCTACCAAGCCACCAGAATAATTACCACAAAATAGGTCAACACCTGAAATGGGAGGAAGTAGGGGGGTGAGCATGAGAATGCTCAGTAGAAACTCAATTATCTTTTGAGCGAATACAATTTTATCAAACCTGCATGGTTAATGCCTTTTCCGAAATCCATTTATAAACCAAATTTATAAAACAAGTAGTATCCAAAATAATCACATATTTAAAACCAAAGTCAAAATTACAAGATTGTACATATCATAAATCAATCCATCCCATGAGCTCATACCCTCACATCACGAACTAGAGTAACTCGTACTACGTGTACTAATTACTCTCTGCCTGATATCTATCCCAGAAAACCGGAGGGACACCCATGTGTCTAAGCCTACTGAACCAGAGGGGCAACTGAATGCCTACACCTACCGAATGGGGATAATCAGAAAAATAAACCCTGTGCGGGTTTACGGGCTCTCACCGAAGGCAGGTGTACTAGTCTACCTACTACAACAATGCGATGCCTAAGATGTATTTTATGTGTAATCCTATGGTATGTATAATATGTAACAAAGTATGCATAATAACCATGCAATACATAATTAAACAATGCTTTAAAATTCAACTTAGCATTATTCTGGGCTTTACTATACATAGGCAGCACATCGCTGTTTTATCCCATAATCATAATATAAAACTATGTATAAAATTCATACAGTCCAATCCCAGCATAATCCAATAATTTTCAGCAATTTATCATAATATCATTTATTCACGATTTTTCACAAAAATAGTTATAACGAGAATTTTCAAATTAAAACATGTATAAAATCTGATAATTGAATCTCTATCTCGAGATTGTAGTTATGTTGGACTAACGATGCTAGAAATATCCTTAATGGATCACCGAGTTGTTCGGATAGTTGTTTTCGAATCTCATCACGTTCACTTGAAAAGTTGACTTTTCAAACAGAGTCTCGGATTGAGAAACAGAAATCACCACTGAATTCAGAACACCCAAAAATATTGGTTTAGAAATAAAGTTCGTCGAAAACGAGTCGCGGTACGGAACCGGCCGGTGGCATGCAAAACAGTTCAATTCACGAGCTATTTTCTCGATTTTCGTGCCATTTCAAGAAAATAGTGGCATTTTATATCAAACTTCATGTCTCGACCTCACTGAGTCCAAATTCGAAATTAGAACTCAGTTTCGAGGTCACAAACATTAAATGGGCTCAAAAATCCAAAAATTATAAAAATACTACATTTTGAAAATAATTAGAAAAATACCACATTTTCATCCCAATAATTAACGATCTTCGGATTATCGTTTCAACACTTCAAAATCATTAAATTTCATGTTGCAAACCCTTTTTTCACGTGGTAAATTTTTCTCGGGAAAAATAACTTAATTATAAAATAATTACGAAAATACCACAAAACTTAAATATTATAAAATTGCTACAGTAGTCAACTTCTTACTGGAGCCGAGTTAGAGGCCGAGAGTGGTCGGAAATCAAAGCTGGAGTCGAGAAGAATCCAACGGTGGTGGTGGTGAGGTGATCGGACGTCGGACGACGGGCGAAAAACCGATCTGCAGGCGGTGGCTTCGGGCTGCGATTTCTCCGGCGAGGCACTGCGGAACAGGACGGTGACACCGGGTGTGGCTTCGTCGGTGGCTGGGCAAGGACACGGGGCAGTGCAGTGGCCGGAAAAGCCTCGGGTGAACAGTAACAAATGGGGAGTTTTCGGGGGCTTCCGTGGAGAAGAAAGAAGAATTGGGGGGTTTTTATGCAATTTTCAAAAACTGTAGCAGTGGGACACGTGGCGCAATCTGATTCGACCGAAAAAAAAAGTTTCTGAAATTCCACTTTGGCCACAATTTTAAAAATATTCTTTCACTTTAGTCCCTCCTTAATTACACTTTTGTCCCCAGTTTGAAATTTCTTTTTCACTTTTGCTCCAAATGCACCTAGACTTTATCTTGTCTAGATTCAATACCAAATTATTTCAGATTTTTATTTAATCCGAAAATAAAAAATTACCAAATTGCCCTTGATTCCAAAATTACTTAATTACCCTTACAAAAATTTAGGATTTTATATTCTTCCCTCCTTATAGAAATTTTGTCTTGAAATTCAAGTACAAACCGAGAGTATAAACAAGATCATAAGAAATAGTCACTGGAAGCTTA
Source organism: Parasponia andersonii (assembly GCA_002914805.1). NCBI lineage: Eukaryota > Viridiplantae > Streptophyta > Magnoliopsida > Rosales > Cannabaceae > Trema > Trema andersonii. Next base: position 180,885 of record JXTB01000362.1, read on the forward strand.
ATGAACACTCGACTATAGAATTTATGAGTAGTAAGCCGAACATGAGTTAAAGAAAGTATGTGAAACAAACACTCCTCACTTGGCATTAGAATCCCGCCAATATACCAAACTTCACAATGGTATGGTATAAGGTCATACATGAAGAGATACTGAATTATAAGATAGCTCAACAATAGGTACAAGAATCTCAACACCTCTGGTTAGAAACGACAACCGAATTATATGAGTGATGAAAAGATAATGATAACTATGGGTAGAAGCTGAGAACACATAACTTCGAACAATGATTGTAAGGCACCAAACTAGAACAATAGACCAAATGTCAGATATAAGAATACCGTCCCCTTGATCATACTAGATCAACAATCTCCTAGGATATACCCATTTGTTTGCAACTAGTTCCTGGTCTTAGACAATCTTTGAGTCAAGGACTTTAACAAGAGTCTCTTTTACACACACAGAATGTGTTCGAATATAGTTTAAGACGAAGTACAAGGATTCTTGTGTTATACCATATAAGACGAATGAGTTTAGAGGTCGAAGGTTAAAAAGGGAGTTCAATGGTTCACAAACATTTTCTGCTCTCCGATTAGAGCGAGGAATTACACCAAAGACAAACCACTTCTAGTCAAGGACAAGACTAGAACACCCAAATAAGAAATCACCAATATAAAACATTAGTGCAAACTTCATCTCAAATGCAAGCATCCAAACATAAGAAATTTCAAAAGCATTTCAAATCTCTTATTTAGAGTAAAATCTCATTAGAGAAAACCAAAGCAATACTGATCCAAGGACTCGACAAGTCTTTGATATAAAGAAAAACTCTATGGACGCAATGCAATATCTTAGAAATATGCTATGACGACTGAAATCTACACTTAATGCCCCATAAATAAGGCTCTAATAGGATAGGCTGTCTGGTACCATCCTCGAGTGATGCCTGTCTCCTATGCAACCTCACTTCAATTTTTAATAAAAACAATTTGTGAAAACCATTTTTTTTTAAGTGTTGGGGCGTAAGAATACTACACTAGTTCACAATATGGTTTCTCCCTGGCCAAAGGTAAACCAAACCTGAACTTTGAGTTTCTTTTCACAACATAGAATAGAATCCAACGACTCTAAGTAAAATCCGTGAGTAGTTTCAGTCTAATTACTATTTGTCATATAACAATATCCATGCAATATATAAGTTAAACAAAATAAGGGATTTAAATCCAACTCAACATCAATATTTAGCAAAAGTCTTATTCCATGCATATATGATGAAAATCTCTAATAGTCTCAAGCATCACTCTACAAAGTTAAGTTATACATAGTAACCATTTAGTAAAATAAACATGAAATGCACAAAAAAGACATAGCATATTTTCCACAATCAACAAACGGACATTATTACATAAACTACACTTATTCAGTAAAATAAAAAATGAGGCCATATTTAAATTACCATGGTCATTTTTTTTTTCAAAACTAATAAAACACTTGGGCCTCAATCCAAATCACAACTAAATACTATGGGGTGTTCTTTGTAGAGTTATATAATACTTTCCAAAGTAATCAAGTAAGTTTCTCAAAGAGTTTGAAAGTTCACACTTCATTCAAATTTTTTTTTCTAAATTTTGGTAGTTTAGAAAATATTAAAGTGTGAAATATTATCAAAACATTTTCACAAGGTAGGTAAAATAAACTCCAATTCTCATTTAACCTTTCAAAATAAATATTAATAGATAATGGAGATTTATACTAGGTATGACAAACCAATTAACATATATATAAATTCCATAAACTGGAAAGCTAGAATCAAATTTTTAAGAAGAATATCACCTACTAACATGCTCCACTCAAGGCTTGCCGAACATAAAGCCAATGCATATAACTCAAAACCTATCAAATGTAAAACCAAGGCATATAACTCATTGCCTTTTACCGCTTTGAAAATCTAAATGTCATTCTCCTCCCAGCTTTTCTCAACACTGGGGAGACTGGTAAAAACCAATCGTACAATACCCAAAGTCTAATTAAAACAAGTCCTACATAATCTAATGCAACTTGTTCATATCGTGAAAAATCAAGTCAACATGAATTATTATACTAAACAATCCAACAAATACCAAGGGACCATGCATTAACCAACAAGGTAAACCACATCAAAGAAAATTTAAGAAGAAACATGCAATTTGCATCATCAAGTGCACAAGGCATAAGTGACAAGTTTCACAGAATTTAAATCAAAATTTCCAATTCAAACATTTTCAACCAACAAGGATTTCTATAATACAAGTAGTCATATCAATTTTCATTCTCTAATGGGTCGCGACAGAATTTTTGGTATCAGAGCTTTGAGTTTAACAACTCGGACGTATCACCATTAAACTAGATTGAAGTTGATTTTATGACAAGCATTCATCATTATTGCATTAACAGTTTGGCATATTGTTTCAGACTTGTAACGATGCCTCCTAGAATAGTTCCGAGGCACTAGCCGGGTGCCGAACCTCCTCGTTCGGATTTCACTTATCTGATCGAGGCAATGTAGCAGGTATTCTTCCAGATGAGCAATCCAAACTATCAGCCTCCAGCTCCGAGGGAACGTCAGTTGGATCAGGCTGATCATCTCTTGCGGTTCATGTATCTCCAGCCAGGGCAGTTTGATGGTAGACTAGAAGCTCTCTCGGTAATTGCTTGGTTGCATGAGATGGAGAGGCACTTTTGGGCCCTTGGTACTCCAGTTTAGTTTTGGGTTGTGTTTGCTATTACCCGTTTGACGGGGAGTGCCATTTGTTGGTGGAAAACAATGGAGCGGATACAAGATATAGTGGGCTTGACTTGGAAAGACTTTGAACAGATTTTCAAGGCCCAGTATGCCTATAAGGATCAACAGGATAAAGTTGTGAACCGGTTTGAGACGTTGATCCAAGCTAACAGAATGGTGAATGAGTACCTGATAGAGTTCACTGAGTTAGCAAGTGTTGCTCTTGGACCGGGCACGAGTGAGAAGTACCGAGTTGCCAAGTTCAGGAGTCGTCTAAATCTGTAATGCCCCAAGTCCCATATCGGGTATGCTCTGGGAAGATCATGAGTATTTAAGTAGTAGTCTATGAGCCCAAAAGTACCTTCAAGCTAGCACTTTTGGGTGAGGCCCAGTAGTATTACATTTGGTATCAAAGATATCCCAATCCATACCTATGTAGGCCTTGGAAGGCTGCCACGGGCCGAAATCGTGGTGAATGTGGACCCCGCCCATAGAAGTTATATATGGGCTATTGAATATGGACCTCTAGTGAGGACGTTAGGCCCTTAACGGGGAGAGATTGTAATGCCCCAAGTCCCACATCGGGTATGCTCTGGGAAGATCATGAGTATTTAAGTAGTAGTCCATGAGCCTAAAAGTACCTTCAAGCTAGCACTTTTGGGTGAGGCCCAGTGGTATTACAAAATCAGAACATTTTCAGCAGGAATAGTACTCAGACTTTCCGTACTCTTCCTGAGATTGCAGTGGCTGCCCAGTGGGTAGAGGCTATCGAAGAAGAATTGGATTCCAGGAGAAACCAGTGGAGAGGTAATGACAGGAAAGCCACTAGAAAGAACCAGGGGCAGTGGTCAGCCTAGAGTACTCCGAATAGTGGGAGCTCGAACAGCAGTGGTTCTTCAAGAGGTGGTAGAGACAGTCTGTATGGAGGATGTTTTGTTTATGGCCAGTAAAGTCATCGGAAGAAGGAGTATCCCAACCGTCTGTAGAAATTTCCTCTTTCTCAGGGGGGGACCGTAAAGGAGCCAGTCCGGTTCTGTTTCTTATCAGAACACTCAAGTAAGGCCGCAACAGTCACAGGGTGCTTCGCAGGCTTTTACTTCCCCTCAGCTTTATCAGCATCAGTACCACCCTCAGGGTTTTACTCAGAGTTTTCCGACTCCTCAGGCCTCAGGAAGTCAGGGTGGGCGCAGATATGGCAGTAGTGGTCCAAGATCCAGTAGTAGCTGTCTTGGTCAAGGAAAAGTCAATAAGGGGAAAAAGAAGGTGACTGGCCAAGCCTATGCTTTACTAGGACAGATGACACTCAGGATCGCACCGGCCGACATGTTGTTGACAGTATGATCCTTCTTTCACACTCTTGGTCACATGTTTTATTTGATACTAGTGCATCCCATTCATTCATATCCTTATTGTTTGCTCAACTATTAGGGTTGGAATTTTCTGATTTGGATTATGTATTGACGTTGGGTATACCTTTGGGAGGAGTAGCCGATGTGTCTAGTATGTGTAAGTCTTGTCGGGTTGTGGTTGGTGATAGGAAGCTTCTTGCTGATTTGATTGTGTTGCCAATAGGACAGTATGACGTGATACTCGGTATGAATTAGTTGTCAAAGTATCGAGCCGTTGTAGACTGTCATAAGAAGCGAGTGACTCTTTTTCGTGGTGATGGGTAACCTATTTTCTATCAGGCTAGGATGAGTCCATTGAAGCCTAGTCCTCTTCCGAAAGCATGCATGGGTGGAAGAAAGAAACTTGAGTGTTATAGGAACTTGTTTGCCATGGATGGTGAGGTGAGGACAGACGATCAAGACCCATGGATTCCAGTGGTATGTGAGTATTCGGAGGTGTTTCCTGAAGACTTACAGGGGTTACCATCTGATAGGGAGATCGAGTTCTATATTGAACTAGTTCCTGGAGCTCAGCCAGTTTCTATTCTAGCCTATCGTATAGCGCCTGCTGAGATGGAAGAATTGAGAGAACAGTTAGACGATCAACTTTCCAACGGCTTTACTCGCAGTAGCACTTCTCCTTGAGGTACTCCTGTTTTGTTTGCAAAGAAAGCTTATGGTTCGTTAAGAATTTGTGTGGATTACCGGAAGTTGAATTAGTTGACAGTGAAGAATAAGTATTCTTTGCCAAGGATAGATGAGTTGTTTGATCCACTCAGTGGTTCAAGATTCTTCTCTAAGATCGATTTGAGATCCGATTATCATCCATTAAAGATAAAGGAGGATGATATACCTATGACAGCATTCAGAACTCGATATGGTCATTTTGAGTTTCTGGTGATGCCGTTTGGTTTGATGAATTCTCCCACAGCATTTATGGATCTTATGAATCGGATTTTCAGGCTGTTTTTGGATCGTTTTGTGGTTGTGTTCATTGATGACATCCTGGTGTATTCCAAGACTCGAGAAGAGCATGTCGAACATCTGAGGATAGTACTCAAGACCTTGAGAGATCATTAGTTGTATGCCAAGAAATCGAAGTGTGACTTTTGGATGTCAAAAGTGAAGTTCTTGGGACATGTGATTTCTCACGGAGGTATTTCAGTCGATCTCACTAAGATCGAAGCTGTCTTGGAATGAGAAAGACCGAGAAATGTGACGGAGGTACGTAGTTTTCTTGGATTGCCAGGATACTACCGTTGTTTTGTGCAAGATTTCTTGAGAATTGCTTTGCCTTTGACGAAGGTGACCAGGAAGGACGTCAAGTTTGTTTGGGATCACGAAAGTGAAGAAGCTTTTGTCAAGTTGAAGCAGCGTTTAACTACTGTATCTATTCTTATTGATCCTGACAGTAGTGAGCCTTATGTGGTGAATACCGATGCTTCAAAGATGGGTTTGGGATGTATCTTGATGCAGAATGGTCAGGTTGTGGCTTATGCTTCTCGTCAGTTGAAGCCATATAAGAAGAACTATCCTACCCATGACCTGGAGCTTGCAGCAGTGATCTTTGCCTTGAAGATTTAGCGATGTTACTTGTATGGTGTGAAGTTTGACATATACTCTGATCATAAAATTTTGAAGTATCTCTTTACCCAGAAGGATCTGAGCTTGAGACAACGAAGATGGGTTGAGTATATGGAGGATTATGACTTCGACCTACAGTATCATCCTGGTAAGGCCAATGTTGTAGCTGATGCACTGAGTAGGAAACCTCATGGTGCACTAGCTGTACTGGTGTTTGAAGATTAAAGGAACTCAGTTGCAATTGGTGACTACAACTTGCAGTATTTCGAGAATGAAGGGATTGCTTGCCTGAGCAACATTGTGATTTCACCATCACTTCTCCAGACTGTCCAATGGAGTCAGTGACAAGATAGGGAGTTGAGGACAATCTGGAACCGGTATCAGAATGGTGAACAGTTAGATGGTTGGAGTACTAACAGAGAAGAGTTTTTGCTTTTCAGTGGGAAGTTGGCTGTAGCTGATGACCTTAATCTTAGAGAAACCATTCTAACAAAGGCTCACAAATCAAGGTTCGCAGTACATCCAGGTAGTACCAAGATGTACCAGACTTGAAGCGGTAGTAATGGTGGAAAGATATGAAGAAAGATGTAGCTACTTTTGTCGCTAAGTGTTTGACTTGTCAGCAAGTCAAGGTTGAACACCAGAGGCCAGCTGGATTACTTCAGCCATTACCAATTCTGAAATGGAAGTGGGACAAGATCATGATAGACTTCATGACCTGTTTGCTAAACACCTTGAGGAAGAATGACGCAGTTAGGTGATGGTCGATCAGTTGACGAAGAGTGCTCACTTTATACCAATCCGGATGGACTACTCACTTATTAAGCTCAGTAAACTATATATGGAGAACATCATACACTTGCATGGTGTGCCTTCAAGCATAATCTCCGACAGAGATCTAAGGTTTACTTCTAAGTTTCTGAGAGCCTTGCAGAAAGCGTTGGGTACACAGTTGGATATCAGTACAGCTCACCATCTTGAGTCAGATGGTCAGTCTGAAAGAACCATTCAGATTCTTGAGGACATGCTACGTTGTTGCATACTAGATTTTGGGGGGAACTCGAATGTTCATCTTCCTTTGGTAGAATTTGCTTATAATAATAGTTACCAGACCAGTGTGAGTATGGCTCTATATGAAGTATTGTATGGAAGGCTGTGTAGGTCCCCCTTGTATTAGGCAGAACCCGAAGGACGTGTTGCTCTTGGACCTGAATTGATTGAAAAGACTACTGAGAAGATCAAGAATATCCAAGAGAGACTCAAGGAGATTCAGAGTCGCCAGAAGAGTTATGCTGACCCGAAGAGGCGTGAGGTAGAGTTCGATACTAGTGATTCCGTATTCTTGAAAGTGACTCCAAGGCAAGATGTGACAAGGTTTGGGGTTAAGGTTAAGCTTGCTCCAAGGCATGTTGGTCCCTTTGAGATCACTAAGAGAATTGGACCAGTGGCATATCGCTTGAACCTGCCTGCACAGTTAGGTCACGTGCATAATGTATTTCACATGTCGATGTTGAAGAAGTATACGCTGGACCCATCTCATGTTGTTCAGTACGTGCATATACCGATCCAAGAAGATGTGTACTATGATGAGCAGCCTGTTCGTTTGTTGGCTAGAGAGTTGAAGGTGTTTCGCAACAGAGAGATTCCACTTGTCAAGGTACTTTGAGAACATCACAAAGAAGACGAGGCTACTTAGAAACTCAAAACAAAGATGTACGAGAAGTACCCTCATTTATTTGACCTTCAGTCAGAAGTTGTATTGTGATGTAATTCTTGACTTGTACTTTGAATTTCGGGACGAAATTCTTTTAAAGAGGGGAGAATATAAAAAACAAGATTTTGGGAGGGTAATTTGGACATTTTACCAATTTTTCGGATATAATATTGAGGGGATTAATTTGCAAAAAGTTATGTGCAGAAGGACTAAATTACAATTTTTGGGAGACTGATTTGAAAGAGATTTGAAAGTTAGGGACTTATATGCAATTTAAAAAAAAATTACACAGCCTTATAAGACAGGGCCACTTGCCCTATCCTTTTTCTCTCTCTCTCTCTCTTCTCTCTCTTCACCCCCGACCTCTCTCTCTCTCTCTCTCTCTCTCTCTCGGGTCTTCTCTCGGCTGAAGGTGCAAGACCACCGTAGAATTCGCCGCCGCCGTCGTCCGCCTGTCCCCAGGGGCCGTCGTCGCTTGCAACGCCGGAAAAGCTCCAAAGTCACCATTTCAGATTTTTGGATACCGGCGACGATTCCGGCCCCCATTTGACCTCCAACCAGTCTCGTTGGATTTGTCTCGTCGCAAGGATCGTCAAGGTATATATATCTTAACCCTATTTTGCCCGGATTGAAAGTTGCCATTTTTGGATATTTTGAGTTTAAGTTCGACTTTTTGATCCAGCCGTTGGATTGTGTTTTTTGTTGTCATTTTTGGATTGTACTCGGAAAATAGAGAAGTTTGATATATATATATATATATATATATTGCATATGTTTGGTGACCGGCAAAGAAATCGAGATCGGACGGTTGAGATTTGCCTCGTTTGCGTGCCACCAGCTCGGTGTGTGCCCGGATCCGAATTGGACAAGTTATATGTCTAACTTAGATATTTTGGGTGCTACGAATTCAGTGAAGAGATCCATTTGTGGAATTGAAGCTCTGTTAAGAAGTTAGTTTTTCACAAGAGGACGATCGAGGGCTTGGAATTGGTTCCCAACCTCCGGACGATCGTCAACGACACCTTGAGGATTCAATAGCATGGTATCGCTATTTGAGCGAGGTAGGGACTCAATTACCCCTGTTTTATATCGTTTTCAAATAAAACTTATTTTCTGCTACATATGAGAACAAATGTAATTTTTGGTTTTCTTTGAATATCTGTGATGGGAATTGATTGTGTGATGTATACATATGGTATGCTCTGGGAATTTTCTGAGTGCATGTTATTTTGGATATATTAAAAATAAGGCCGTTATGCTACCCGTTTTTCTATAAAACCTAGTGTGCTGATTTTATTGAAAAACCCGAGCATAATTATTTTCACACTTCGGTTCTATATTGCACGTGTCATAGGATTATACATGAGCACCGTGTTAGCATCATGGGTTTACAATATAGCGTTGCGTGCCCCACAGTCGGTGTAGAGTCTGTAAACTCGTGCGGAGTTTTGTTACTTCTGATTACCTCCCCATTTCGTAGGCATAGGCAATTTGGTTGCCCCTCCAGGTTTGGTAGGCGACACACGGGTGTCCCCTCCGGGTATGAGCTTAGGTATCAGGCAGGCTGTTAGGCATACTTAGTGCCATCATCCTGGGTTTCTACATATGAGAGGATGAGAGCTCATAGGTATGATTTGATTTATGTTATATATTATATGGATTTCCAGTTTGGGTTATATATATATATATATATGTATGTTTTGGACTAAACTAACCATGCAGGAATTCTCCATCATAAAATTTTTTCGACCCGGTAATTGTTTTTCCTACTGGGCATTTTATGCTCACCCCCTCTATCTTCTTCCTCAGGTGGTGTCTAGTGTAATCTAGGTGATCAAGAGAAGTAAGAGGTCATCTTGACTGTAGTTCGTTTCTTAGTAATGCTAGAAGCTTATTGACGTGGTGTTTAGATTGTTTGGGATTTGTGTTAGCATTGAACTAAGATTGCTACTTTCTATTTTGTCTGTGAACCTATATATGCCATTCTGGGATTTGAGTTTCGTTGTGGATGATGATGTTGCTTAGATTTATATTTGATTTCATATTTTTAAATAATTATTCGATCTATGTTTAATGGTGTATACGAATTGTGAGAGTGGTTCACAGGATGAAATTCTAATTATTTTATTTAAATGGACCGTTTTATAAAACTAGAACTTTTGACACTTTTCAAATAAATCAATGAATTTCTCATCTTTGTGAAATTCTCCTTCTGTCACTGGCCCGAGTTTTGGGTCGTAACAATGCAAATTAAAAACCACAATGGTTTCAGGGAAACATTCTTGATTTCCTGCGATTTATTTAGCTATAAAACATTCTTCTAAAGGAAACCATAATGATTTTCATGATTTCCTATAATTTCTTTAGGTACATGGCATTTTGCAAAAATGAAACCATGATGGTTTCTAGGAAACCTTCATGGTTTCTTTTGACTTATTTAGCTACAGGACTTTCAAAAAAAAAATCACATTAGTTTCTAAGAAATATTCGTGATTTCATGTCATTTACTTACGTACAGGACATTCTGTTAAAGGAAACGAAACTGGTTTCTAGGAAACCTTTGTGGTTTCTTATAATTGACTTACATATAGGACATTCTTCTAATAGGAAACTAAATTAGTTTCCAAGAAACCTTTGTGGTTTCATGTATTTAAAAAAAAAAAAAAAAACTTATTTATAAAATGCTACTGTGTTTTTTAGCTTCCAAAGTATTTTAAAAAATGTCCTAAAAAGGTTGTACAAATTTTTTTTTTATTTTTAAAAAGTCGTAAATTTGATAATATTTTTTGAAAAATAGGTATAAATATCCAAAATTCTAAATACAGAAGACCCAATTAGTCAATTTTATGGCCACATAAAAGGTCCAAACCGATTACAAAAATCAATCCAAACTACTTACAAATGATTTCATTTGGATTAAAAAATCCAAACTGACCTATAGTTGGTTTGGTTGGAATACTAGCTAAAAATAAC